>JAWMQZ010000057.1:2728668-2740127 GCA_035584835.1 Tangara arthus | reverse complement strand
CATTTTGGTTCATCTTGGGTGCAGCCCTGGCTGGGCTCTTGTGCTGCCCAAGGTGGATCCATGGAGGAGATCCTTTTAATAAATCCCTGCTTTATTTTCTTTAACTCTGTCTAGTCTCTGCTCTAGGTCAGCCTTCACAAGGCATTAGCACAGCCCTGCACACTGCAAGGGATCAGGGATTGAGCACCAAACACACCAAACCCACCAAACACACCAAAGGCACCAAACACACTCCTAGCACTCCTGTGTCCTGCTGGCCCACATGGACACAGTTCCTGGACACCTGGATCCCCTGTGGGATGGGGACTGGGGGACCTCTCCCTCACCCTGCAGCACTGAGCACGCACCAGGCCAGAAAAACAAATGGAAAGGTTCTGCTGCTGGCCCTGCTGCTGGCCATGCTTGTCTGCATCCAGCACACTGTGAGCAGTGGCTTTAAACCCAGCCCAGGCCCCAGGACACTGTGCTGGGATCTCCCTCCAAGTGCAGGGACCTCAGAGTCTGGGAAAGCCAGTGCCTGTGATAGAACTGAGATCTTGAACTGGAATATCCTCATTAATTATGACTTTGCAGGGACGTTGCCAATGGGAAAGAATTTCACAGATGCAAGAGCTGTATCTTACTCCATCCCTTCCTTTTATGCTTCAAAAGATAGGCCAAATGATCTGGTAGCATATGAAGCTTCTAATTATTCCCAAAGCCCTTGGCTCTGCCTGCATTAAGGGCCAGAGTTAAATTCTCCCTGGAAAGGTAACAGAGCATGGATCCTGGCATGAAAACAGCCAAGAATGCAGGATGTTTGGAGTCTGTGAGAAAGGCCTGAGACCCTGTATGTCAATATTTAGAAGTCCATCCAAAATCTTGAGTTCTAAACTTAACTCCAAACATAGCACATCCAGATCTGGATCTGTTTTGTCTCTGGCAAAATACATGTCCCGCAAATTTTATTATTTATTCATCTCATTTGTTTTCCTTGGTCATAGGATGGGAATTGTTTTTAAGACAGGATTCTGGGTAGATGCAATTAGGCTTTTATCATTACAGGAAAAGGGTGTTCTGAAAAAGTGAGATTTGGAGAGAGGATATGAAGGCTTCCAAAGGCAGCCTGGGCATTCAGCTCTGGCTGAGCAGCAGCTCCTCAGCGTGAGGGGACAAAGCTCAGTACCTGCCCAGTGCAGGGAGTGTGGGATTTCTGAGGTGAGACAGGAATTTGGAGCCTGGCAGCTCTGGGATCAGGTCCTTGCCACCTGCACAACACAGCTGCGGAGTGGTGGATGCTGGACAGCCCACACAGAACACATTCTCTAACATGGCATTCTCACAGGAATTGCTGCCTTAACTCTGGTTTTCAGGAGGTTCTATCCCATGGATTTGATCACTGCAGGCATCTGCCCAATGGACTGATGTCTCCCAGGATGTTTGGGAAGCACAAGCCTTGTCAAATACCAGCTCAAGACATCGCTTCTCTGCCCAGCTATGCTTTGATTTCTTCAGCACCAAAATCAAGCAAACTTTGACCCCTGAGAGCAAGGAATGACCTCAAAGCTCCACTAAAGCTTCCCAAAGAGAGGCTGGGCTGCTCCAAGGGTTTGCTGGAGAAGGGGAAAGAACAAATACTGAATGTTGGTGGCTGCTTGCCTGAGTGCATCCAGAAGAGCCCAGAGCTGGGCAGATGCTCAGCCCAGGGGTGTGATGGAATTACAGGAGTGGCCACACCAGCCAGAGCACAACCCAAAGCAGACAAGGAAAAGTAATCTGGGCTCTGGTGGCCGAGAAAACCAACAGAGATCCCAGGACTCAGCCCAAATATAGACACTAGAGGAAATCCCACTGTCAGGGAGCAGGGCTGTGCCACGGAGCATGGCCAGGACTGAGCCACGGGCTGGACAGCCAGCAGCTCCTGCTCTGCTGGCAACTTGTCTTTTCCCAGGCCTTTGGTACGAGGAGAGCAAGGGCTTGGTTTTGTTTTACAGTTCCCATGATATCAGGAGTTAATTGTAACCAGCACATTCCCTCTCCCAGTGCCTCCAAGGGCCCGAGCTGGGGTGGGGAACACACTCGCCTCTCTTGGCTCCATGTTCCCAATGTGCCTCAGAAACTATTTGCATTTTGAAATTTCTGTGCTCTGTTTGCTGGTGATGAGCTCAGCTGACAGAGGCTCCAGGGCAGAGAGGGGAAGGAAGTCCTGGTGTGGTCACCAGGAAAAGCCAGAAAGCTGAGCCCAGTGTGCTCGAAACCACCCAAACCCAGGGCGGGGAGGGACAGATAAAAGTGTCAACATGCATTTGTGTCAGGAATGAGTTTGCACACAACACATAAAACCGATGAGATCCATTCAACAGCCACACATTCAGCATGGAAAATGTGGTTCTTTCAAGAGCTGCTGGTTAAAGCAAGTGGCCCATCCCATCAGATGGCAAGGAGAGCTCTCCTGAGCCTTCAGCTCAAGGGGGAACAGCTACAGCTGAGAGGAGGTTGTTGTACTAATATTTGTAATTCCTTTGAGAGTCTCAGATACCACTAGAGGAGGGCAAAACATTGTATTAGCAAGAGCCAGTTGTAATCCCCTCTCTTGTGGTCTCTTGCAGGTGATGGCTGCTCCATGGATGGGCTCTTCCTGCTGCTCAGTGCTTGGTTTCCTTTGGCTTTTACCCTGACTGAAATCTGGAGGCTGGAAATGCCAAATGCCTGCATACAGAGGGATCCACTTCCCTGCTCAGCAGAGGCAGCCTGGACCTTCCCCACGCCTCCTCCCTGCTCCCTTATCAGTGAGCTCTACCTGCTTTAATACAGGCACAAGAAAGGGAAGAGCCTTGAGCTGGAGCATGGGTTCAGTCCAACACTTAGATCCTGAGAATGGAAAACTCACAGTCCCTCAAGAGGGGAGAGGCTGGGTTGTGGTTTCTGGAGGCAGAGATTTAATACAAGCTTGAAGAGTAAATAAACTGCAGCCTCATCCCTGCGTCTGGTGTGTGAGAACCTCTGGGCAGGCAGAGGGAAAGAAACCCTGTCCCTAATGGTGCTGGAGTGAGGAGCAAAGGGAAAGCAGATGGGATGGGCCCAGGCTGGTGGGCATGGAAGGGCACTGCCCCTGCACAGGGACTGTGCTCTGCTGGCTGCTGCCCTCTGCTCACCTTGGAACAGGGAATGGGATGGGGAATGGGATGGAGAAATGAATGGGCAATGGGATGGGCAATGGGATGGCAAATAGGATGGGCAATGGGACAGGAAATGGGATGGGGAATGGTGAATGGGATGGGGAATGGGACAGGGAATGGGATGGGGAATGGGATGGGCAATGGGATGGGCAGTGGGATGGGGCAATGGAATAGGGAATGGGATAGACAGTGGGATGGGCAGTGGAAAGGCAATGGGATGAGGAATGGGATGGGCAATGGAATGGGGCAATGGAATGGCCAATAGGATGGGCAATGGGACAGGGAATGGGATGGGCAATGGGATGGGCAATGGGATGGAGCAATGGGATGGGCAGTGGAATGGGCAATGGGACAGGGAATAGGAGGGGCAATGGGATGGGGCAATGGGAGGTCCAGTGGAGTGGGGAATGGGATGGGGAATGGGATAGGCAATGGGATGGCCCAATGGGACAGGGAATGGGAGGGGCAATGGAACAGGACAATGGGATGTGCAATGGGATGGGGCAATGGGATGGGGAATGGGATAGGGAATGGGATTGGGAATGGGATGGGAAGTGGGATAGGAAGTGGGGTGGGCAATGGGATGGGGTAGTGGGATGGGGAATGGGATGCCACAATGGGATGAGGCAATGGGATGGGGATGAATCTTTCCATGCTGTCCCCTGCCAGTGGGACCTGACTGGTGATCGCTGTGGGTCAGGCAGGAGGCAGCTCAGAGGGGCAGGGACAGGAAATTTCCTAAACCCTCTTTTAACCACAAGGAACTCAAGCGTCACAGAGTGAGGATCAGCCTGCAGAGCATCATTGTTAACTTTAAAAATACCCACCACAAACTTCCCCAGCTATAAAGGACTGAGCTGAAGCCATCCCAGGAGACCAGAGTTTTAAGTTGGTGGCCAGCTCTGTCAGCTGCTGGTCCTGGGTTTTAATTTCCTGAAGTGTCTCGTTTCTCTCCCCCACCAAAGGGAGCTGGAAAAAAAATCCTCTTTCTCCCTTTCTTTCTCCCCTCTTCACAGTTGCTCTTTGAGTAAGGCCATACCTAACAATTATTCAGGAAAACATTATGTTGACATTACTGTTTAGAAAATAAAAAAGGGTTTTTAAAGCTAGAGAGTAACATCGTGACCATATAGCACTAGTGAATGATTAAAAATTTAGATGACTGCCTTTGAAACAATAAAAAGCTTTCGAAGCTTCTTAATGAGCAGCTATCAGAAATAAAGCATTTAAAACTTCAGAAAGTGCCTCTGTGGAAATTTCATTGTCTTTGATGCTGTAAAATAACTGCAGGGTGGATTCATTTCAAGTTCTTTTTAGCATACTGGTCGTTTAGAAATATTGGGAGATATCTTTCTTAGCAATATGTGGGGAAAACAATGTCTTGGTCGCTTTCATTTATCTGCAATTTGACAGGAGTGCAGTTTATTAACTTGAAAAGAGACAGATACATTATCTGAAACACAGAGAGTATAGTGGGTATTGCCTCCTTTTTATACCAGTGGGAGTCCATGACACTTTGAACTTGCTCACCATTAAACGCCTTCCTGAGTTGTTGAAGAGGCCTTTAAAAAGGGAGCCTGTGCATTTATGATGTAAATTCGTTATTTTGACAGTCTTTGAAATCTGTCATATTCACGTCCAATTTAATGCACTGCAAAAATTCTTTTCTTTTAAAATACTTTTCTTTTAAGATTTCAAAGCCATTTTCATGTAGAAAACTATTGTTATACCTAATATATCCTGAAAGTGTTTTAGCAAAGGAACTTATATGATTCTGTTTTAAGTCATGTCAGGTTTTAAAACATGTCATTTCTTCAAATAAGCTTTGACCACACCATCTTTTTTTTTTTTTCATTAGTTAAAGTGCACTTGATTTCCATGGATACAATTAGTCAGAATATCTGCTATAGGATCATCATTGGATCAAACAGGGTCCTTTCAGGCTGTATTCCACGGAGCAATTGCCCACATATCTGAGATCAATACAGCCCAGCACACGGGTAGGGAGATGCAGGGAGCTGAGGGCTGCTTGGGAAAGTGGAGGATTGTACTGAAGCACAGCACATTTAACGAGAACCTGGGCCAGTGGGAAAATTAAACAGCTCCTTTTGAAATGATGAGCTCTGAGTATTTACTCTGAATGTGGAGTGGGGCGAGGAGGAGCAGGACGGGAGGGGGCCAGGAGGCATCTGATGAAATCCAAGTTCAGTTTATTTCTGGTCAAACCCAAGCCTCACACATTTCAACTCCATCTTCAATCCAAACAAACCTCCTTAGGCTTGCTAATCCTCATTACACAGTGGATTTCAGCTGTACCTGCACTTCTTTATCAGTTTGCAAGATATTTTCAGCCGGTACAGAGGTCTTCATGCAGCTCTGCTTCAAAGCCCTGTACAGAGGAGGTTCTGTGCACAGTTTCAGAGAGTATTTTCATTTACAGATGCCTTATCACTTTGGGAGAGGGGGTTGGTGGGCAGGGGGAACACATTCCTCCAAAGCAGCCCAGAATCATCCTAATCTAGGGAAACGATCAAATAAGAGTTTCAAAGATCTCCTACTACAAAGGAAGGCATTAAGCTCACTCCTTGCCTGCCCAGACTCCAGGGCTGTTTTGGAATACATGGAAATATCTCTGTAGCATGAAGGAACCTTCCACTGATGGTTTAAGCACCATTTCACGTGTCCCCAGTGGCTGGGTTTAAAATGCAGCGCACCATGAGGGAGATAAACCGGGAGAATCATTACCTCAGTGGCATTTAACCCTATAATTGGGTGGTTTTTTTGGGCCCTGATTTTATAAGGTCACCCTGTTATTTCCTTTGCTGGCTGGCTTGTGATGGTGCTCTCACATGTTATTACTCTCTTCCATCACAAGGAATGATATTTCAGGACTGAAAGGGCGAAAGATTTGTAAGGACTGTCCTTTCCCACACTGTGATTGTCTGAAAGCTTCAAACAGCCAAAGGCTGAGTGGAAATGTGTTTTAGATGGTGTCTCTGGGGCAGAAATCCCACCTGGTCTAGGGGTAGAAAAGAACTGTAAGGATCTGATTATTTCATGGTTAGATCGCCTCGTTCCCCTGCAAAGGGAGGATATACTTTCCTGATAGAGCTTGTATCAGATATTAAACCAATACTACACTTGATCTCAGCAAAAAGGCCATTAAATCTCACAACTTGAAAAAGGCATCTTGCTCCTTGAAGCAGGGAATCCTGCAGTGCCTGCTGCCTGCTAACCCGATGGCCCAGCTGCGCTCGCTCGCAGAATTCATCGCTGCTGTCATTTCCCCCAGCCTCGGCTTTCACTGGCACGAGCAAAACCTTGGGCTGCATGAGAAAATACTTTGAAATGGTGCCTAATTGACTTGGGCCTGGTTCAGGATATAGTACACCACACAAACCACCATAACATCAATCAGAGGCACAGAGGATGTCCCCATGTTTGGCTTAAACTACAGGGTATTTCCTTCGCCGAAAGCATTTTAATCACGCTTAAGTATAGGTTTGCCGTGGCAAAAAAGACAGACCTATTCCAGTCCTTGATTTTTCCCACAGAGGGAAACTTCTGTCAGGCATCCCAGGAAACGGCCCTGGGTTCATTGCACCAACTGCACTGACTTCACCAGCCTTATCGTGCCTCTCCTCTCCTCACTCCCACAAAAGTCCTGTTCCTGTGCTCTGCAAGAGGAATATTTCCATCCAAGTCTGATGGCATTAAGCTTAGCCTCTGAGATCTACTTTCACCCACTTTCCTCCTGGGTTTTGTGCCCTTTCCCCTCACTCCCCCTCTCCAATTAGTGCTCTGATAGTGCCTCTCTGGTAGAGGAGGAACAGGAGCCTGTTGTTAAGGATATTAAAAATGTTATTTCAAGGAGGCTACTGAAAACAGGCAAAACTTGTGGTTCTTTTGGGCATCACTGTCCTGCTCAACAGAGCCAGTCTGCACCCAAAATTATGGCATTTTCATGCCTCAGCACTGTCACAGAGGAACTAATCACTTATTTTACAACTATCACTGTCAGACACAACTGTTGGGTTTAAATATCTCAACTTTTGATCGTGCAAATGTCCACACTGAACATTTTCACTAAGCCTTGAGTAACCTCTGTGAAAACCAAACCTAAGGAATCACAAACTGCATGTGGAAATCCAAACTGATGGACTAGAAACAAACCAAGGGCTGGATCCCTTTTAGAGCAGCAGCTCAGGGACAGCAGCATCTGTGTTTGGGCAGGTTCCAGGAGAAGTGAGGCTGTGGCCTGTGCTACCAGAGTGCATTGCCAGAGCTGGAACTAGCAAGGAATTAAAGTCATGCCTGGGCATGCTGGGACAATCATTAATGGCCATTTCAGTCATCATCTCCATTGCTCAGTGCACACAACAACCTCATTCTTTATCTTTCACTTCATGTAAAACGGGGCTGATTTGCTCACAAATATCAGCAAGAGACAGAGGAGGAAAAAAAGGGGGACCAAGCCCATGCTAAACCACTCTGATAAATCAGACATCCAGCAGGGGAAAGGATGAGATAGTGCAGGAGAATAAAAGCACCACTCTCTGAGAAAGCCCTCTGAAACCCAGGCATGACAAGTTGTAACTCATTGTCTTGCACTGGTGTGCAGGGAGCAGAGCAAACACATCAATGACAATTAACATCCCAGCTGACACCAGCCTCCATTTCTGTCCCACTGAGATGCCACCTCTGGGAATAGTCATGAAATCAGTATTTTGTTGGAACGAGGGTTGAGGGGTAATTCCAGCTGGACAAAGCTGCCAAGTGAATCACACACACACGTCAGAGGAGGGAAGGGCATTCCCCTGGCAGCCTGAGCCATCATTCCTGCTCCGTGGGCACAGGGGGGCTGTGCTCACATGGATGGACTCCAGGACAACAGGAGCTGATCCTCACATGCCTGTCACAGACATATTTTATGAGAAATCCTTTCATTAAGATCTTTTCTTCAGCTTCAGCTTCCCCATGTTTTGCTGCTATAGAATGTGATTTGGAGAATTGTTTACCCATCATGTGACATTGTTTTTACTTGATGACCAATGACAGCCACCTGTGTTGAGGCTGTGAACAGTCACAAGATTTTATTATTATTCCTTTCCTTTCTATTCCTTTCAAGCCTTCTGATACTTCCTTTCTTCTATTCTTTAGTGTAGTTTTAATATATAATTTTCTTTTAATACAATATATATCATAAAATAATAAATCAGCCTTCTGAGACATAGAGTCAAGATTCTCATCTCTTCCCTTGTCCTGAGACCCCTGCAAACACCACCACACATGCCCAGCTCCAGACTGGCTGGGATCGAGGAGCTAAATTAACTTCTCTCAGTATTACATGAGACTGAGAGTACAGAGCCTGCAGAGTTTGGACAAGAGCCCCGCTCAACAGGCAGGCCTGAATCCTGCCCTCCATTCCCAAATGGCCTTCAGGCACAGCCAGAGCCCTGCCCTGGAGGGAAAACCAGCTGCTTCCAGGGAAAAACACAGGGCACAAATAAATGTTCTGCTGCGGCCCTCTGTCCCAGACTCATGGCCGCGCAGAGCCCTGGAGCTCCCAGCAGCACTCCTGGGAATGGCAGGAACAACCACTCACCCTCATCTGGGAGAGAACAGCTCAGATTAACGCAAACATTTCCCAATCATGGCAAAGGGCTCAGTGCCTGGGACGCACGGCTGCAGTTCCTGCAAGAATCCAAGCAAGGCAAGATCAAGGAGTCCTGGTCTGTTGGGCAACATCAGCCAGAGAACAAACGCAGGGAGTCACTGAGGAGCACCAGGGCACTGGGAGACACGCCAGGACATCCTGGTGGAGCAGCCTAACCGTGCCTAAGGGCAATGGTGGCAGAGAGGAAGCCATGGAATGGCCTTGTACACACTTCCCACAGCTTTGTGCTCCTCTGTTTCCTCATCCCCACCTTCACCTGCACAAGGATTCACATGCCCAAGGCAGCTGGTTTTGGTTCAGATGGAGATGGAGATGGTTTTGGTTCAGCCAGGCTCCCCCACCATCCCTTCTGCCAAAATTCACTTGATATTTTTGTTGTTTATTTGTCATCTGGGGGCTTTTTAATGTCCCCTGAAACAGTCTGCAAATGTAAATCCTGCTGTTAGGATTGTTGAGAGAAACCAAAATAAAAAAGAAGAAAAAAATAATAATAAAGAAAAATCAGAAGGAAAACATAAAAAGTAAGAGGCAATGAAATATCTCCCAGACGGAAAGGGAAGAGTAAAACTGCAACAGTGGGTTGCAAAAGCAAAATCCATTGAACTTCACAATCCTAGCAACACATCCCTTTGTTTATGAACCATCTGAAGCAAGTTCTACCCTGCAAACTCCATGGGGAACCTTGATTTCTCTAGCCAAATTAACTAATTTTCCTAACACACACTAAAATCTGCCCATTTGATCTGCCACTCAAAGCCTGTCCTCCAAGTACATGAGAACACCCCGGAGTTTTGATGCCACAGCAGCCCATAAGGACAGGGACAGCATCCCCAGCAAACTGGGCTCTACCAGGTGGGTTCCCCACCTCTCTTCCAGGAGGGGCACCAGGAGCTCAACTGTGCAGGAAATTAAAAATTAAAATATACATTTAAAATACATAAAATATACATTAAAATATACATTTAATTACAGTAAATACAATTAAATACATTAAAATATACAAATGAAAATATAAATTTAAATGTAAATCAATTAAAATTACATAAATAAACCCATTTTTATCTATTAAACAGATTATATATTTAGACCATATATAAAATAATTGCCTTTTAAAGTCTCAATTAGGTACTGAGGAGAAAAGAGTGGGACTTCACTTCCTGTGGCACCCAGGTGCTGCTTCTTCCTCTGCCCCCAGGTACTGAAAAACTTCAGCTACAGCTGGAAAAACCCACCCAGATGTCCATGAACACAGGCTGTGCCAGGGGTTCACATGGAGCAAAATCTGGCTGTAAATATAATGGAATCACAGACTCATTTAGGCTGGAAAGGACCTTTAAGGTCATGGAGTCCAACTGTAAACCCAACACTGCCAAGGATGAACTTTAGAGGCACAGGAACGCCACAGGTCTCACAAGATGAGGTCAACTCAAAAATTTATTTTTCCCCCATTTTTCCTACCCAATTTATATTTACTAACCCTTGAGAATTTCACTTTCTTGATTCCAGATAAATAGCTGTGCATCCCTGAGCTGCCCCAAAGTGCCTAAAATAGCCCATGGAACCCACCCTGGGGCAAGGGCTGCTATGGGAAGGAGAAAATCTCCATCCTCTGTCCCAAGGGAGAAAACCCTGGGCTATTCCTGCTCCAGAAACTTAGAGCAGTGTCCATCCAGCTCCTGCCTGGAGCTACAGGGGTGTCCTGTCTCCCCTCATGAGTGAGACATTCAGAATTTCAATTTGATGCCCCACTGGGTAGGCTCCATCCCATTGCTTTACAAAAAATAAGGGAAAAAAACTGGAGAAAGAAGAAATGATGCTTTGAGACTCCATCCTACTGCTTTACCAAAAAATAAGGGAAAAAGCCTGGAGAAAGAAGAACTGATGCTTTGAGACTCCATCCCATTGCTTTACAAAAAATAAGGGAAAAAACCTGGAGAAAGAAGAACTGATGCTTTGAGACTCCATCCCATTGCTTTACAAAAAAATTAAGGAAAACAACCTGGAGAAAGAAGAAATGGTGCTTTTGGACCAATGCAATAGAACGACTTAGTGACATGAGAATTATGGCCCAATTTGTGGTTTATGGGATATGGAATCCAACAGGTTCAGAGCTGCTTTCCCATCTTCACAGGAGACCCCCAACAGCTCTGAAGCTGTTTGCTTTCTCTAGGAAAGCTTTTGTCCACCAGGACCAGATGGAGATCTCAAACCTCATTTGCAGTGAAGATAAAATGCCAGAGACAACATGAAGCAATAACCTAAATGGAAATGCTGATGAAGGTTTAGGTTTTAAATATTCACAATATCACTGCTGTCACTTCATTGTCAAAGTCTGCAGGCCCAGACAGACAGACAGACAGGGAGTGCACAGAGCTGTAAGAGAGCCTGGCACATTTTTTCTTTTATAATTTCCAAATGGGTTTATAATGTTCCAATTGTTAATGAATGATTTTTACACCAGTGTTTCCCCAGCTCCTAAGACATGACAACTACAGAAGAAGCCTGACAAAAACTGCACTATTTTGATATTAGGAAAAAATTCATCCCTGTAAGGGTGGTGAGAGAAGCTGTGGCTGCCCCTGGATCCCTTGAAGTGCCCAAGGCCAGGCTGGACAGGGCTTGGA
>JAWMQZ010000057.1:2692298-2708735 GCA_035584835.1 Tangara arthus | reverse complement strand
GGATTCCCAGGCTCTGGATTTTGGCTAGCCAGGCTCTGGATTCTGGGATACCCAGGCTCTGGATACTGGGATACCCAGGCTCTGGGACTTTGGGATACCCAGGCTCTGGATTCTGGGCTCTGGATTCTGGGATCCCCAGGCTCTGGATTCTGGGGTACCCAGGCTCTGGATTTTGGGATACCCAGGCTCTGGGATACCCAGGCTCTGGATTTTGGGGTACCCAGGCTCTGGATTTTGGGATACCCAGGCTCTGGGATATCCAGGCTCTGGATTTTGGGATACCCAAGCTCTGGCTGCTGGGATCCCTGCACAGATCAGGCTGAAGGAAGGCAGGCAGCGTCTGGCTGATGTACCCTGACTCCAGGAATGTTTTCTTTCTGAGGGATAAGGCTTATCTGTTCCCCTTGCTCCTACTTCCTTTTAGAGTGCTCAGTGAACAGATAGGAAGGGGAAGTAAAGATGTTCAACATCTCTCAAAAAAATCCCCCAGTCAAGCACCTCATGTGTTTTGCAGATTAGCCACAACCTCCCTGTTGTGTTGAGGCTCTCCTCAGGATGGGCCATGGTGCATTCCAGGACATGCCTCCCTGTGAGCCCAGACCATGCCAAAAATACTCAGGCAAAGAGCAGGGAGGTGGCAGCTTGAGAGGGGAAGAGAAGCCACCGTGCCCAGGGGCAGAGCCAGGTGGGTGCCCCTGTGGGGAGCTCATCCTGCCTGAGCTGTGAGGATCTGGAAACAAAATCCCCTGAGGCTTTGCAGGGCAGAGCTTTCCTGACACCTCTCAGCTACCCCTGGGCTGCTTTTTGGTCCATATTGCACCAAAGCTTCAGAAAATGTTTTTATTCTGCAAAGCTGCAGGGAAGAAGAGGAGCAGTGACACAGGAATGATCCTGCCCCTCCACCACAGCCTCTGCCCATCCTGGAGCTCCCTTTGCACTGAGAGAACACTGAGGGGAGAAAAGCTTCCACAGGGCAGCCCATGGAGCTCCCTTTGCACTGGGGGAACACTGAGGGGAGAAAACTTCCACAGGGCAGCCCATGGAGCTTCCTTTGCACTGGGGGAACACTGAGGGGAGAAAACTTCCACAGGGCAGCCCATGGAGCTTCCTTTGCACTGAGGGAACACTGAGGGGGGAGAAAAGTTTCCACAGGGCAGCCCATGGAGCTCCCTTTGCACTGGGGGAACACTGGGGTGGGAAAAGCTTCCATGCAGGGCTTGGTCTGTGGTCACCATCTGCGAGCAGCAAGGCCAAACCAGCAGGAGCCAGCAGCTCCCTAAGCCTGAAGTGCCTCCCTGCCTGATCAACCAGGTGCCATCTGCAGGCTCATCCCTGCCTGTCCTCTCCTGGGTAAAGGCGGCTGGTATTTGAGCTTTCTGATGAAAAGGAAGAAGACTCAGCTTCCTACAGCCCTGAGATGAGTCTGGTGTTTCTGCTCCTCACTGACAGGATCCACGAGGGGGGCTCAGTGACAAAAACCCCAACCCCAGCACCTGGAGGTGAACAGCAACAATGCAGAGGTGACTCTGAAGAGGAGGGGATGGAGGAAACTGCACCTGCTGGCAGAGCAAGGCTGGGAAGGAATTTCCTACCATGAAAGGCTCTTGTCTGTTTTCCCCTTGCAGCACAAACAGAGATGAGGTGTGCAGGCTCACAGCTGGTGACAGAGGGCAGTGACACCATAATCACTGCACTTTCCAGAGCAAACACAGCCCAGACCCCAGCCATGCTGACAGCCAGGTCGCTCACCTGGGCCCAGGTATTTCACCCAGCCAGCCTGAACACTTTCACACAGAAATGCTCCCAGCCATCCTTTCATTTCCCTGGGAGTCCAAACCCTTCTCCTCTGACCTGACTTAACTATGCCATGCTCCATCCTAGTGCCTGCCCAGAGAGGGGGACACTGCCTGGCAGCTCCTCACCCCCCTCTCCATCAGCACAGCTCCTCAGCCCCTTCCCATCCCTCCTGGAGAGCTCCTTGGTGCTGATCTGAAGTTTGGATGCAGTGTTGTTTTTATATATAAATGACATTATGACAAATGATGAAGGATTAAATTACACTTCAATCAAATCATGCCAAACCAGTAGGGATTGAGGTCCCAGTGGAAAGTATACATGGAGTTCCTCAGCTTCCTGATTTGAATGACTTTGTTCTTCTTCCAGAGAAAAGGGGAGGGGGGGGGGGACAAAGGAGAAGAGAGGGAAAAGGGAGAGGAAGGGGGGATTTGGCCTAAAATGAAACATTTTCCTTTTAAGTTGAACATTTGAAAATGGCTGGGAGGAAAGAGCTGAAACACTGTAATGGCTGATACTGAAGAACAGCCTGGGACTTTTGCTTTTCGAGAACAGAAGCCAGGGAGAGAGCTGTGGTGTGAAAAAGGCAACGCTGTGTGCCTTGAAGGGGAAGGTGTTTGCAGCAGCCCACCTCCTGCAGACACCGAGAGCCCCCTGCAAGGCACTAACCCAATTAGCTTTGCTAGAGCTGTGCCTGCAAAGGCAAAGGACTGACAGTGGTTTTGGTAAAGGCTAAAGACAGCTTCCCTCTGCCTTGCACTCCATCGGAGGCGCTTTGTTATCTTTGTGCTGCCACATCTTGCAAAGGTTGGCTCCAGAGCCTCCAGCTCTGCTGCTCTGTCCAGCCAGAACCTCTCTGCTCACTCTCAGCACCGTTGTGAAGAAATCCTGCAGGAACAGCCACTCCGAGGATGAGTTTGCCTGGAGAGAGACAGACAGACAGACAGACAGATGGACAGCCAGGCAGACACTGAGTTGTAGGGTTTGCTTTAAGCACTTTGCCCTGAAAGCTGTATTAAATACAACCCACCTCGAGCTGATTTCTGGGTGCAAATTCACAGAATTCACAGAAATCTTGGGTGTTGTGTCCAACAGAGCCTGTCAGTGATCAGGCATGAGGATATTAGGCTCAGGGAGGTGGTGGAGTCACCATGGAAGAGCTCAAGAAGCATCTGGATGCACTTGGGGTTATGGTTGAGGTGCTGGGTGATGGTGGGACTGGATGATCCTGAAGGTCTCCTCCCACTGTGATGATTCTGTGATAGTGGAAGCCTAAATAAGTCAAGCAGAAGACACCAGAGTCCCCCTTGGATTGAGAGTTGCCACTGAGGAACAATGGGGTTGATTCAGGTGTGACACAGTCCAGGCTGGCATCAGTCTGATGAGCTCAGGGCAGCTCAAAGCCTCCCCAGCAGAGGAGAACAACATTTCTGTGAGTTCTGAGAGCTGTGGCTCCACGCCTGCATGTGAGCCACAGGGCCAGAGAGGGTACAAGAGCTTTTCCCAGCTCCCCACTGGATTATTTCTGTCCTCAAACAACACACACGACCTGCACTTGGTGTCTGTGATGGACAACTCCTCCCTGGTCACATTATTGCATTATTGTAATAATCTAATCTTGCCAAAATTAAAGGCAAAGAGAGCACTCCAGCAGGTCTAAAATGCCACTCTGAAGGCAGGACAAGGCCAATTCCACAGAGAAAAGAGCAGAGCCCACAAAAGCACACATATGCACACGTCTACAAGCATGCTCAGGGCACACTCCTGTACCTGAACAGGATAAAATCAGATTATGCCTTTCCCAAAGTCCTTTTGCTACGATTTTTCTCCTCATAGCAAAAGGCTTTGCAAAGCATTTTAAAGAACAATTCAGCAATAATTCCCAGGGAACCATTTGTTACCTGTGGTTAACGTCCAATCTGCTCACATGGCAGCTCAACTTTCTGACACAGAAATCCAGGAGAACACTTGGAGAAATCAAGACCCAAATTGGTTCAGCCTCTGAGGATAATAACGACTTAGAAATATGTATAAATTTAAGTGGTTTTGAATAAGGACAGCGTTTCAAAAAGCACTCGAAATGTTACTTTGAAATAAGCCATTATTTTCTGCTTTTTTAAATTCCAGTCTTTACTAGGGGATGAGACCCAGACTGCCAAGAACCAAGGAGAGTTTTTGATGCAAATGAAAAGCGGCATTTAAGAAGTGCAAGTATCCCATAATAGAGCCCACACCACATTGCCTGGAGCATCCAGGGATCCATCCAGCCTGGGACACCAGAGCTGGGGGGGCTAGAGGCCCCTGACCTCATGGCTGACCTGGTTTGTGCTGGTGAGGCCTCAGGGCTCACACCACAGCCCCACATTCAACTGTTTCCAGTCAAAAAACACAGAAATTCCAACCCGGAGTCAGATCCAGACATTCACGGGCAGATGTGGCCATGCAGGGAAGGGATGAGTTCCTGAAGGTTCCTTGGACTGGATTTACTGATCCTACCCCTGCCCAATGTCCCAGGAGGGGCTCTGTGTTTCAGTGGGGTTGATAAGGAAGGGCCATACTTGGAGAAAAAATCCTCTGGCAAAGAATGATCTGGGACCATCACTGGGATGAACAGAAGTGATTCACACCCCCTCAAGGAGTTGGGGATCTCCACACTCAAACCCTCCATGGACACCCACTCCTGGCAGTGCCAGAGCTCCCCAGGCTGCTGCCTGGTGGGTGAGAGGGGAAGAAGCAGGAGAAGAAGAAGAGAGGAAGAAGAGGAAGAGAAGAAGCAGCAGAAGGAGAAGAACAGGCACTCCCTGTCCTCCCCACGCAGAGGGAAAGGATCAGGATGTGCCTTCCTCAGCCCCAGCTGTGCCAGAGGCTCCTCCTGGGTGCCCAGGACACAGTTCTGCCCTGGCAGGAGCTGAGGTGGTGGGGATGAGAGGGCAGGCAGGAGGTGAACCATGAAATTCATGAAGGTTGGAGAAGACCTTCAGGATCATGGAGTCCAACCATGACCCAGAACCATCACTAACCCAGGTGCCACATCCACCTGGCTTTTTAGCACTTCCAGGGGTGGTGACTCCATCAGTGACTCTGTGGTGACTCCACCTCCAGGGGAGGTCACTGTCTGCCTTGGGTTCCAGGCTGTTCCATGCTTTACAACCCTTCCCATGAATAATTTTTGTAAATATCCAACCTAATCCCACCCTGGTGCATCCCCAGAGGATGAGGCTGCCCCTCGTGCCAGGGGCAAGTGGGAGGGGGGAAGGTGGGAGCAGGGAGGGGCCTGGCACAGCAGGGGAGTGACAGAGCAGGAGCTGGCCCTGGACAAAAGGCCCAATTAAAGCGTTCTCCTGCAAACAAACATCCCCACAGCCCAACTTTTTCAAAGATGGCTCGGGAAAGAAAAGGGCCACGGGATCGGCGGGATCAGCCTAAGTCATGTACATCTATTTAACAAGAAAACTCATTGATAAGCAAACCACCTGATGCTTGCACAGCAGAAAAGAAAACACCTGGTTCTGCCTGTGGGTTGATAAGCCAATATCTTTAATCTTTTTTTTTTCTCTTGATGACTGAAGTACACACTCTGTGCGGCCCTATGCTCCAGCCACATTGGTAATAGTAACAAAGCTTTGATGTCCCCCTCATTCAACAGAATGTTGTTTAGTTCAAAGCAAAGAACAGAGGCAATTCTTTGCTTTTAAATTATTAGCTCCCTAAGTCTTCTGTAATGATATAGTTTGACTGAAGTGTGCAGTTTATTAACTACATAAAGACGATATTATTAGAGCGGAGAAAGGCAGCCGAAAGTTTTGCCTTTCAGCTCAGCAGCAGGGGTTTTTGATACTTTGATCTCAATCAATGCTAAATGTCTTTGTGAGATAGAGGGAGCAGCAGAAATTACCTTTGGCACCATGACTACATCAATTATTTAGTTCTTTTTCTTATAAATTAAAGTGTTCTTCAACTTTTACCCCATTTTTTCTTCCTCTTCCTCCTCTTCTTTTTTTTTTTCTTTTCCCTTCAGTTATTGGGTTGGGGGGGAAGCTGACTGGGAGAAGTCTGGCTGTGAGCATTAATAAAAATTCCACTGACCTTTCCCAGTCCTGGTCTGGGAGGGTCTTCTCTGTGTGAGGAGGTGGATTAATGGGAACAACAACAGCAGAAGGGGGGCTCAGGGTAATGTGCTGTTTAACCAAATGGCTGTGTAGGCTCTTATTCCAAATTTGTCTACATTTAGCCTAATTTCCTGCTGGTTTTTTTTTGTTTTGTTTTTTTTTTGTTTTTTTTTTTTTTTGTTTTCCCCTTGGTCTTTCCCAGTATTGCTGTGGAAAAATGGGACACCTGAGAACAAAGGTGGAGGGACACTATTTACAAGAGCAAGGGGTAATAGGAGAAAGGGGAATGGCTTCCCACTGCCAGAGGGCAGGGTTAGATGGATATTAGGAAAATGTCCTTCCCTGGGAGGGTGGGGAGGCCCTGGCACAGGTTTCCCAGAGAAGCTGTGGCTGCCCCATCCCTGGAAGTGCCCAAGGCCAGGTTGGAGCACCTTGGGATAGGAGAAGGTGTCCCTGTGGGACTGGATGGGCTTTAACATCCCTTCCAACCCAAAGCATCCCATGATTCCAGGACTCCTGAGGCTGAAAGCAGAGCTTGCAGAGAACCAGACCTCGGCCCTGGGGCTGCAGCAGCTGCCTGCACCCTGACGCTGGATGCAGGAACTCTCATTAAAGCCACTGCTGTCAGGTGATCCCACCCAGAGCTGTCACCAAACCCTACCCACACAGAACTCTTGTCCAGCCTGGAGCTCATCCCCTAAAGCCAAAAATAAACCATTCCCACAGCTGATTCATCCCATCCCAAGAGGGGTGACAGACTCCTTTCCCGGGACAGAGGGAACCCAGCACGATGGGACTGGAGGTGAGCGAGGATAGCAGAGCTCAGTGCTTCCCTTGGATAACAACAAATGAGTGGATGCTTCAGTGGGATTTGTGCTCTTTTGGTACTTCAGGGAGAGGCTGGAGCAGAGCCAAGGGAGAAGGGTATCCCTGCAATCTTGGGGACAGCAGCTGGTGGCTGGGCTCAGTGCTGTGGTGCACCAGAGTGTGCTAGAAACCACTGGAACCAGAACCTTGGCTGGGAACACGAGCAGCAGGACCACAGAGGTGCTGAGGAGATGCCTTTAAACCAAGATTTAAAACACTGACCTCTGGCCAGAGAAATTCTTTGTGAGCATGAAATAAAAGAGGTCTTTGCAGAGGTGTTGAGGCATGAACTATGGGAACTTCAACATATTTATGTATAGAATGTGTTGGAGAACAACATAATTCTGTTTTCATGGTGATCAAAGTTTTGCAAGAAGGAGGACTTGAGACAGTGTGCTGAGCTGCTATGGCAACATGAATTTTAAAAAATAAACTGACTTGCAAGAGCTTATCTTTTCCTCTTTAGTGTGGTGCAGAACAGATCTGGGAACCCTGTACCTGAAAGGGATCCTGTGAGGTGCTCACCTCTGCTTCTGGGCCAGGTGTATTGCAAGATGCATAAAACATATCCCTCGTGGCAAGGGGAATATTATTCCGTGACTGGCTTTGCACCCCAAAGAGCCAAGTCACGGTGATTCTGTCACTGTGTGTTTATCACAGCTCAGATTCTCAGATGTTGGGGTGGATGCAGCACGAAGCACTTGGGCTGTGCTGGCATCCTATTCTGGGAGCAGGGTGGGCTGCCAGGCGCTGCTCAGGGGTGAATTCCACCCACGGCAGGCGTTTCCAAGAGCACCATGACGTGGGCTCGGCTTACAGCTCGGCTTTCAAGCCACCCGCACAAAATGTAGAGGCAGCGGTGTCAGGAACCCTCCCTGACAGCTCCTTTCAGGAGGGGATGCTGTGAGGAGCTGTCACGCTCTGAGTCAGCTGTTCTTCCAAGGCTGGCATTCCAGGCAGGAAGAGCCTGCTTGAAGAACCATCCCAACCACGCTGCCTGCCAAAACCACACTGGGAGTCCCATGGGAACCAGCCCTCTCCCGAGCCAGCTGGTACTTCCTGCTCCCGAGGCCTGATCCTGCTGGATGCTGAGCATTCTTTGTTCCATTTTTAAATTAATGAGGCTCGAGCAATGCACGGTCCCAGAGCCTGGGGAAGAAACAGCCCCTAGGTGTTTTCAGCACTTCGGCCCAGCTGCAGAGGAGAGGGAAATGTCAGGCTTGAAGGGGGATATGAGAGATGCCTGGAGAACAGATCCATAACCTGGAGATTTTAGCCAGGTTCTCTGAGCTGGACATGCTCCCACATACAGCTCTCCTCCCCAGCACAGGCTGTGACTCCCAAAACTGGCAGCCCCATCTCTGCAGAGAAGGATGAGGATCACCAGCGTGGGACTCGCTCCCATCCTATCCCAACAGTGTCCCCTTGAGGCTGGTGGCTGAGGCAGCCCGGGAAGAGCTCTCCTGGAGGTGCAGGGGAACCCCAGAAGCTGCTCCGAACAACAAATCCCAGCAGCTGTGGACCAGCCTGAGTGAAGGATGCTGGAGGAACCCACCCCACAGTGGGTGTGGGAACTCCACACTTGGGAGTGGAGCACTTGGAGAACCACTCAGGTGAGAATCTCCTTCCAGCTTCATTCTGGGGATATCCAAAGCTGGACCACTGCAGCTCATCCAGCAGCACCTGGGCCGTGGGAGCTCCTCCAGCACCAAGACAGAGTGGGAGGGTCTGTGCAGCCATGGGAGGCTGGAGAGAGGAGCCTCTGCAGGGGACACGAGGCTCCCTCGCTGCCGCTGCTGCTGCTGGAATATTCTTTCTTCTGGCAGCCAAGCAGCAGGGAGTTTTCTGAGAAACTGCCCACAGGGAGCGATCACTTTTTCCAGTCATTAACCTTCCACATCCCTCACATTACAGGAATACCTTGGATGTCTAAGTTGCTGCAGAGAGCTAATTCCTCCAGGTGACTCCAGGCAGCGATAAGTGGGCTCCTGCACAGCGAGGGGTTTGAAGTGCCAGAGCTGAAAGCGCTCCCAGCTCCGGCACGCCAGGCCTCCAGCAGGGGACACAGCCTCAGATGTCACAGCACGGGGGCAGGAGGGGCCTCTGGAGCTGTCGTTTCCAACCTGCATTTCCAACTGGAGAGCCAAGGAAAAGGGAGGGGGACTAGGCAAGGGCTTGAGATGCCCTGTGCACCAGGGAAAAGGGCTCTGGTTGAAGGATATTGGGGGAAAAGATAATTAGATGATATTGGGGAATAAAAATCAGTGCCCTGAAGGGATAAATGTTGGGAAGTGCCAGTGCTGGCCTCTGGGATAGGTGTGTACCTGGCTGCACTGGGTGTCCCAGCCCTGGCAGAGCAGCAGATTTGCATCTGAACTCTTTCCTCTGCTGTGGAAGATGAGCACAAGGAGTGTTCAAAGGCAAGGAGGTGCCCAAGAGAATCCCAAAACCAATGAGACAATTATTTACAGTAGTATGGCTCTTATCATATGTACATAATATTAAATATAATATTCTTTTCTCTGACAAATCACAATGTCTTCCTCTTGTGTTTCCTGGATTACACATCACCAGCATCCTGCCAGGAGTGGCTGAGTAACAATACTCACACCAAAAATTGCAGAAGACACCAGATTTGTCTCTCATCAATAATAGATGTCCCTGTCAGTGGCAGCAGAGCAGGACCAGGTCCCTCTGACAGAGCAAAGCCACCGAGAGCCAATGTGTGTTTGTACAAGAGGAGCACCATGGCAGTGAGGGCCAGCAGCCTGGAAAAGACTCTTTGGAGACAGAAGCAGCCTTCTGATTTTCCCAAATTGCCCTGTGACGGGAAGTGTCAGCCCAGACCTGGGGGAAATAGGGAGCACTGAGTGTGTGTGAGGACAGATTTAAATCCCACAGCAGGACTGAGCATGTGGAACCACATCAGCCACACAGGAAAAACTCCATTTATACTCAGAAAGTACAAAACAGCAACATGAGAAATCACAGGTCATGGCCAAGGTACAGAACAGGGACCTACAGCACACACACACTGAGGAAACTCATCCAGGGAATAAAACAACCACCGTCAAACACTGACACAAGGAAGGCAACAATCCAACACTCAATATCAGCACTGCCTGTGGCAACACATCAATCCCAGTTTGGAGGGGCCCAAAACACCAACAGGGATTTGGCTTGGATCTCCCCAGGTGTTCCCAGGTCGAGCCATGGTTTCAAACCCGTGCACTGGGAAGCTGGAACTAATGCAGGAGGGCTCTGCACTCCTCGATGCCTCTGGGATCATGTTTGGTTTGGATGAAGGAATGATGCTTTGCCACTCAGCATACAGCGTCTCATGAGGGGCGCTGCATTTTCCCCAGCCTCTTAATCAGCACGCTTTCAAATTTAAAAATTGTAATTAATAGGAGGTGGGCCCAGGCTAGAGACACAAACACGCCCCAGTTTTGGCACTGAAGCCTGAGTCCTGCCCTGCCAGCCCCCTCCAGCCCTGCTCCAGCTGTGCTGTGTTCAGTGTGCTGACACCTCATGGCCAAGGCAGAAGCTCTGATAAGAGACCGATTCCCAGGACATCACTCACACGTCCTCCATCTGCTCCAAGGCATGAAACCAGGCTCGTTTATCGACCAGTTTGTCATGAGCAGAATGAACACACCAAAGACAGGAAAGAAAACCAGTCCAGAGAGGCTTGGAGCTCTTGGATCACAAACAGCTGGGCACACCAGGGGCTGTTATCCAGAGCTGTGGTGGTCTGGGTGTCCGGGCTGCTGGAGGATGGCTCCAACACACTTCTCCACCATGTGCTGAGCCATCACTGGATGCATGGCCATCACTGCAGTCTCAGGCCTGGCAGGAGCGCCCATGTCAGGGTTACCCCGCTCTCCCCTGGCCCGTGGGGGTCTCCCAGGGGCAGATCAGCTCCTTTGCAGTCCTTCCGAGCCTGGGGCTGCCTGTCCTCTCCCTGCCCGGAGCCCCCGGGGCAGGCCGGGCTTTCCGGAGGCGCGGCCGTTGTGACTTGGAAGAAGCTGTGTTGGGAAACACAAACTCATCACACACACACACACACACACACACACACACACACACACACACACACGCACGGCGCGTTTTGATGTGCTCCGAGGCGGCGAGCAGGCTCAGCTTTGAGATTTCCACCGTTCCAGCCCCAAATCCCAAAGCAAAACTCCCGGGCACGAGCCCACGGAGAGGGAGGACGGAGGGAATGTGCGCTGGCGCTGCTTTGAAGCTGCAAAGCCGTGTGACAGAGCTCCGGAGCCAGGTAGAGCAGGAGCCCTCAGCTTCGTGCTTTGGAATTTATAATGTGGACTCATCCACCCGGCCAGCAGCAGAGGTGGGTTAAACGGGATCAGGGACGTGCTGCTCCTGGTGAGGGACATGGCCAGGGTTGGGTTCCTGCAGGGGCAGCCTTTCCAGGCAAAAATCCCCCATCTCTGCCCTGAAATGACAAACACTTAGCGACTCTAGCTCAAGATTTCCCCTCCCTTGTCACTTCTGGTTCTCCTCTGACTTGAAATCACTAAACCAAACCTGAGTCAGTGCTCAAGAACACTGAGGTTTTCCAAATTCAGGCATTAGAAGTAAAACCTGGGGTTTTGCACCCTGAACAGGAGGTGTGACAGTAGCAGAGGCACTGCCAGCACGGGCTGCTGGCCTGCTCCCATCGGAAAACCGCAGGAATGGAGACAGGGAGGGGCCCGGGTTTGGGGCAAGTGTGGCAAAGGTGACTCTCAGACAGGTTCTCAGGGACCTCTCCCTCTGCCTAATCCCAAACCGAGCCGGCCCTGGAGCTGAGCCCTGTCCGGATGTGTGTCCGTGTGTCCGTGCGCTGCTCACCTGCTGACCGTCCTGCTGTCGGGCCGCAGCCGCCGCTCCCGCCCGCCCAGCGGCTGCACCTTGCCGTGGGGCACGGCCGGGCCCCGGGCCGGCAGCGAGCCCAGGCCGCCCGGGCTCCGGCAGCCTCTCCGCAGGAAGCGGACCCAGGCCCGGGCGGCCAGGCGGGATCTCCGGCCGCCGGGCGGGAAGGGGCCGGGGCCGGGGCCGGCTGCCCGTGGGTCCGGCCGGGTGCCGATGGGTGAGGGACAGGCGGGGCCCCGGGGCAGGGCTGAGGGCCCGGGGGACACGGGAGGCACGGCCTGGGGCGATGCCGGGGCGACGGGGCCAGCGTGGGCAGCCGGGCCGGGGGAGCAGGAGGCGAGGTGGGCGGGCTGTGGGGAGGAAAAGGAGAGAGGCTCGGTCAGGTCTGGGGGTGACAGCCGGGGCTCCCCAGGCTTCTTCATGAGGAGAATCCCGCTCCTTTGGTGCTGCCAGGAGAGAAGGGCTCAGCTGGGAGGCAGCTCTGGCCACCCACAGCCATGCCTGTGTCCCCCTGTCCTGCAGCTCTGTTCCCCCCAGCCATGCCTGTGCCGGTGTCCCTCTGTTCTGCAGCTCTGTTCCCCCCAGCCATGCCTGTGCCGGTGTCCCCCTGTCCTGCAGCTCTGTCACCCCAGCCATGCCTGTGCCCATGTCCCCGTCCTGCAGCTCTGGCCACCCCAGCCATGCCTGTGCCTGTGTCCCCCTGTCCTGCAGCTCTGTCACCCCAGCCATGCCTGTGCCGGTGTCCCTCTGTTCTGCAGCTCTGGCCACCCCAGCCATGCCTGTACCCATGTCCCCCTGTCCTGCAGCTCCAGCCATGCCTGTGCCCGTGTCCCTCTGTCCTGCAGTTCCAGCCACCCCTGCCATGCCTGTGCCCATGTCCCTCTGTCCTGCAGTTCCAGCCACCCCTGCCATGCCTGTGCCCATGTCCCCCTATCCTGCAGCTCCAGCCATGCCTGTGGCCGTGTCCCCCTGTCCTGCAGCTCTGTCCCCTTCCCTGCCCTCCCCCTGCCAGAGCACTGGGCTGTCACACCTTGCCTGCGGGGTCACTGCTGCCACCACAGCCCCAGTGGGTGCTGACAGATCAGCCCCACACCCGCCAGGATGCTGGAGGAGACACCAGCCCGTGTCATTCCTCACCACCATTAGCTGCAGGCATGGAGGAGGCTGCCATCCCAGGAATGTGATCTTGGTTATGAGCAGCACAACCATGTCACACCCACGGGGCTGGGAATAGACCCCAAGCCCCAACCCTCATAGTACCAATGACATCTCCTGCTGGAACCCCAGTGTCCCTGGCTGGGGCTGGGGAAGTTCCAGCCCAGCTCAGGCAGCCCTCAGGACAAGCCCAAGCACAGACTGGACAGGACAAGGACTGCACATGCTGCATGCCATGTCCCCTCCCATTTCTCAGGACTTAGTCCCAGCAAAATGAAATGCAGCTCAAGTGTCCAAGGAGAGGAGCCGAGAGCAGAGGCACGCACAGGACATGCACACACACATGCAGAGATGGCACAGAGAAGGATGAACACACTGAGACACCACAGAGAAGGATGAACTCGGTTCTTTTTCTGTTTTCTACATTTATTTTTATTAGACAGATGAACGCATGGAAGCCATGGCAAAAAAAAAAAAAAATTAAACAACACATGGAAACAAACAATTTCTCTGAGGCTGGCACAAAGTGAAGTTCAGCTTGTACCAGGCAACTTTCCTCTTCAGGGACTGAGCAGCAGAGGATGAGGAGCAGAAGGCTGGGCTGTGACAGCTCCATCAGCCTGTGGCAGGGCAAAGACAGCTCCTGCCTGGGTGTGAAGGATGGCTGCTTGTTCCACGTGCAGAAACTGGTGTTCTACATGCAATAACTGGTGTTCCACACAGTAACTGGTGTTCTACACACAGTAACTTGTGTCTCACATGCACTAATTGGTGTTCCACACACAGTAACTGGTGTTTCGCATGCATTAACTGGTGTTCCATACAGTAACTGGTGTTCCACAAGCACTAACTGGTGTTCCACACACAATAACTGGTGTTCCACACACAGTAACTGGTGTTCCACACACAACACCTGGTGTTCCACACACAGTAACTGGTGTTCTACATGCACTAACTGGTGTTCCACACCAGTTCCTGGTGTAACTGGTGTTCCACAAGCACTGACTGGTGTTCCACACCAGTTCCTGGTGTAACTGGAGTTCCACAAGCACAGGGACTCCCGAGCATGCAGCACAACCCATGGCAGGGGAGCAGCGATGCCAAGCAGAGATGATAAAAAATCAGAGAAAGGAATGGATACAGAGAACATAACAAGCAAAGCAGCAGACAAAATAGAAGTAGAAATCAGAGGGACTGACGGGAACACACAGATTTGTTATTTATTATTTATACCCTGACTTGATCTTCCACATGTTACTACATACTGGCAATCCCAACATGCTCAGTGCTCCATGTTACACAAACTCTGCAGAGACTCCAGAGCTCATCACAGCCCAGTGCCTTTGGGCCAACCCTGCCAGGTTCTGGAGACTCTTCCAGTGCTCTGATGTCCAACTATGCTGAGGGTGCTCAGCACCTGCTGTAACAAAGCCTTGGGGTTTAACTTTGAAAAAAGGCAGCCTGAGCCTGCTCCCCTGTCCAGCAGTGCAGAATGTGCCTGTGCTTCCAGCAGGAGTGAGCACAACCTCAGAGGGAAGGCCTGGGGTGACTCAGTTTGAATTCCTCTGAGGAGGTTTATCACTGATGGGGTAAGGAAGGGCAGGACAACCTCCCTGGCTCAGCCACACCAGATCAGAGTGTCCAGCCCTGATCCTGCCACAGGGAGGGCCAGAGTCATTGTTGGGGACACAGTGACATGATGACTGTCCCCTGTTCACAGGGAGTTGCCCTGCAAGGACCCCAGGGCCTGCATGCACCCCCCTGTCCAAGGGCTCACACTCCCTGCCAGCTCTCTCCAGAAGCTGCCCCATCCCTGGGGATGCCCAAGGCCAGGCTGGATGTGGCTCTGAGCACCCTGGGACACTGGAAGGTGTCCCTGCCCATGGCAGGGGGTGGATTGAGATGAGCTTTAAGATCCCTTCCAATCCAAACCATTCTGGGATTCTATGATCTCCCATTTTCTGTAAAATCCCACCACTATTAAAAAGGGATGAACAATGTGAACTGGAGAGAGGCAGCTTCCCAAACCTCAGTGCTTCCACCCACTTCCTTTCCTTCCCCAAAATTTTAACAAGCAAGGAAGTTTTTCTGTCCCTTCAATTCCCTTTACTGGGCTTTGCAGGAATCTTCACACCTCTGGTAACCATTGGCCTGGTCCAGGCATGCTGGGCTTTTCCAGGAAGGCCTGGAATCTTTATCCCTGAGCTCTTTAGCACTAATGTGGTATTTCAGCTTGCCTTATTCTACAGAGCAAAAGAAAAAGAAAATACTACCTAAAGTTGAAATCTGCTCTCAACACCTCTACCCTGTTCTCCCTTGCCTCTGGGCTACAAGCCAGTGACAACTGCAGCTACCTCCTGTTGGATTTTTAACAACAGAAAATAGAAGAGCAGGAAAAAGACAAGACAAGAGGTGGGAAAGACTGGATAAAATCTCTCTTGGCTCTGGCAAGGGGCAGTTCTCTGCACCTGCACACCCAGTTCACAGCACAGGAGTCACAGGGAGAGCAGAGCAGAGCTTCCTGCTGATCATCTCCAGCGTGCCAGGGGATGTGGGAGTGTCATTCAAATTCAGAAGGTCGGCTAAACCTTCAGAAATGCTCCTGCTACTGCTCCCACAAGCAGCTCCTGTGCCTGTGGTGCTGGCTGGAGGTGCAGGACTCTTGGAGTGGGGGAGTGCCCCTCTCAGGGTGTGCCAGATGCAGCCCCTGGGAGGGTGCAGAGCCAGCAGGGACACTCTGGGCTGGGTCACCTCGCCCTGCTCCCCACGGGCTCATCCCCCTCAGACCAAGTCAGGCTGCTCTGAACCCACTGGGGCACAGCTCTGCCCTGCCCTGGAGCAGCAGGGACAGGCAGCCGGGCTCTGCAGCCTCCCGGGGCTGTGGGGGCAGCAGGAGGCATCTCCCCTCCGAGGTGTGCGGGGTGCTGCCCCCCGAGCCTGGCACCGCAGCAGCCTGGCACTGCCCGGGAAGGGACATCTGCTCTCCAGCAGCCATGGCAACGTGCGGGAAGCAGAGCCCAGAGCCGGCCTGGGAAAGCTAAAGCAGCACTGACACCTTCAGGAAGGGGAGACGAAGCTCAGCTCAGCCTCGCCTTGTCTTTTCCCTGCGGGGCTCAGAGCCTACTTGGGAGGAGCTTCCTTCTGGAGCTGGTTCCTGCGATCCAGCTTGCTCATGACCTGCGTGATGTCCACGGTGTTGGCGGCTTCCCTGGCCTTGGCCTCTTCCTCCTGCTGCCTCAGGATGATGGGGCTGGGGCTGGAGCGCAGGTGGCGGCGTCCGAACAAACCCGTGCTGGGCAGAGAGAGGGCAAGGACAGGGTTACTGAGGAGAAGGGCACCAAAAGCTCCCCCTGGCAAGCGAAGTGACCCAGCAGGATAAGCTGGGACACAGAGATGGCCAAAGGAGTGCAAGGTGCTTTAAACAGCACGGGGTGAGTCAGTGTCACACACAAGCTACAGGACTGCTAAAAGTGTCCAAGTCCTGCTGCTGAGGGACTCCAGGGCACACAGACACTCATCACTCAGAGCAGAGCCCATCACTCAGACCAGACCCACATTGTCACAGACATCTTTTATGAAAAATCCTTTCCTTAAGATTTTTCCTCCTGAGAAGCTGAGAGGCCTCAGGAACAAA
>JAWMQZ010000057.1:2667093-2692198 GCA_035584835.1 Tangara arthus | reverse complement strand
ATATATATCATAAAATAATAAATCAAGCCTTCTGAAACATGGAGTCAGATCCTCGTCTCTTCCCTCATCCTCAGACCTCTGCAAACACGGTCACACTCACATCACTCCTTTGCTGTGTTTGCACATAACTCACACTCAAGGTGAAGCCAAACTCCTCCCATCCGTGGAGTTTTCTCCAGTACCCTCAGGAAGATCAAGGCAGGAACCAGTGTGGGTGTTCCTGGTGTCTGTGATGCCCCCAAAAAACACCTACTGCCTGCTCCAGCAACGCCCAGCAGTGGGAACAGGTGCTAACCCACCTCTGCATGAGGCACCAGCTCCAGCTTGATGGGATGCTGAGGTTTGGGGGGTCCAGAACAAGCACTGACAAACACCAAGGCAGGATCAGCTTAATGGGATGCTGAGGTTTGGGGGGTCCAGAACAAGCAAACACCAAGGCAGGATCAGTTTAATGGGATGCTGAGGTTTGGGGGGTCCAGAACAAGCACTGACAAACACCAAGGCAGGATCACTGGGATCAGCCAGGTTGTGTCAGTGACCTGGGGATCTGTGGCTCAGGGAACAACTGACCTAACCCCAGGCCAGGCAGCAGCAAGGCTTTTCCCACTGACTTAAAACAGGCTTTAGATGAAACAACAGTGTGAAAGTCCATGATTCCTCTTTCTTGCCTGCTGGGTTGATGAGTGCAACAGAGAAAGAAACACCACAGAGTCTGGCACTGCATGCTCAGCTTTAGGAGCAGCTGCAGCTCAGTTGGCCTGAATTTGCTGTATAACCTTCATCTTGCTGGGAAAAAGCCATTTCCAAGGCCATTCACCTTGTGCCAGCTGTCACTCACAAGGTGCTGCTTGTTCCCAAATGCCACCTTCCCTGACACCAGGGGTGAGCTTTGTCCAGGCAGAGATGAGCAGATTGTCACAGACATATTTTATGAAAAATCTTTTTGACAAGATTTTTTCTTCTGAGAAGCTAAGAAGCTTCAGAAATGAATGTAAACAATAATTATTTGCTGCTGTGGAATACAAGAAGAGCGTTTTTGATTGGTCTGTGTGAGTTGTTTTTACTTGATAACTAATGACAGCTACTTGTGTCAAAGCTGTAAGCAGTCACAAGATTTTATTATCACTCTGTTCTTTTTTTTTTTGCTAGCTTTCTGATTTTTTTTCTATTTCTTTAGTATAGTTTTAATATATCATTTTCTTTTAATATAATATATATCATAAAATAATAAATCCATTTTCTGAAACATAAAGTCAAGATTCTCATCTCTTCCCTCATCTTGAAACCTCTACAAACACTACCACACAGATCCCATGGATTATCCCAGACCTTGGGTCTGTCTCTGCTCTGGCAGCCCATGTTTGGTGGGCAGAAGTTTTCCCATGCTCAGGACACCAGTGCTGTCTCCTTCCAGGAAAGGAGCCCTGAATTAATTCAACAATCCCAGCCCTTCTCAGCAGACCCAGCAGAGAAGGCAGCTGAGCAATCAGCAGCTCCACTCCTGTTCACAAGCCTTTTCCAAAGGGCTCATGAATAAACAGCACCATCAGTCTCAAAGCAAAGCATCTTCTCAGTGCAAAATTTTATTTAATTAAGAGAACATCTAAATCATAGTAATTTTGCTGCGACTTGGGCTTTTTCTACCCTTGCTACAACAAGAAAAACAAACCCCACAATTACAGCCAGTTTCACTTGCCTTTTTTTGACACCCTCTTGTGGCACAACAGCCTTGGCCAGCATTTCCTTGTATATTGGAGACTTTAAATAGCGGCCATAGGAGTCCTACTAGGAGAAAAAAGAGACACTGGTAGTTATGGGCTGCAAACACCCTTATTAAAATCACCACCAAATACAGCTGCTCAGGAGCCAGGGAGGCTGGGAACTGGATAATCTCCCCCAGTCAGCTCAAGGGACTTTGCATCTTTCAGGCAAATGTAGCTATTTAAACCAATATCCTTTCATCTGGCTGGAAAATTCCCCATCTCACAATAAAGCTTCACAGGTAAGACTCAGATCAAAAGATCTGAATGAAGCTTAGCTTGGGCCAGCAGGGTCTCAGAGTCACTGCAAGGTGAGGAGCTTGTGTTCCAGGAGCCAAACTTTTCATCAGTGGGTGAAAATCAGTCCAGTTCTGCTGCTTCCATGGAAGCTGGAATTGAAAGCAGGACTTGCAGCAGCCACCTGACCCCCACCACCCTGGGGACAGGCTGAGAGGGAAGGAGCAGCAGCAAAATACCAATGCCTGAAGCAGCACTTGCTTCACTCAGCAAATTTGAGGGATTTTCAAACAAAGGGCCCTTGAAAGGGACAGCTGATAGCACACTGGAAGGCCCAGAGGGCTGGAATGCCCCTCAGGCTCTGGCAGCAAATAACAAACCTTTTTCATCAGCATGTAGATGTGGGTCTGAGCAGCATCTAGAACATAACGATGAGGGTGCTCCAGGCCCTTGACTGTGATGCCCATTGTTTTGCCATCGATGTTAATCCAGCGCCTCGCCCCTGGAGCCAGGAAGAGCCTGCCAGGAGGAGGAATCAACAGTGCCATTAGCAGCTGGAGAATTCACAGACTCCTGTCTATGCATGAAAGGAAAAGTCCCTCCAGCTCCCTGCTGCAATTTGCTGTCCTGATCTTGGGCAATCAATGGTCTCTTCATCAGAGACTGAACTCACTTCCTCTTGCACATAATATAAGCAAAATTTTAGCTCACTGGAAGAAAAAAGCCTCTCCTCACTTTGCTTGTAGCAGCCTCAAGAACTTTGCTATTTCACACCAATATTTAAATTACATCCTAAGACTGAAATGTAACAGAGAACAGAGAGGAAAAGTAAATATATATATAAAAAAAACCACTTCTACTTTCATCTCCAAAAGCTCCTTTCCTGTGTGGGGACAAAAGAGAACCACAACTGATAACAGCCTACACACAAAAATCTTAGGTATAAATCATTTGGAGAATGAGAACCTGTGGAAGGTGATGGGACTCATGCACACAGAGTTAAAGAGTAAAAAAATCCACACTCACTTGTAGATTTCTTCTGCTTTTTCTTTGACCTTGGATTGGTCTCCATACTTGAGATCCTCACAGGCTTCCCAGAAACCCAGATTCTCTCCTGCATGACAAGGACACAATCAGCAGAGAGTGAGATTGAGGAAAACACAATCCCATTTATTAATTCCTGGATTTGTTTGGCACAATTTGCTGGCCCCAAACCAGTCTTTCCAATTGACTGAAAGAGCAGAACAGCTTTCCCTGTTCTCTGCCCACTGACACCTCTAAGAACTTGTGAGCTCAGCCAGTTCCCTTCTCTGGGAGCAGTCAGAGAATCATGGAATGCTCTGGGGTGGAAGGGACCTGAAAGTCTATCTCGGTCCCATGGGCAGGGACACTTTCCAAATATCCCAGGCTGCTCCAAGCCCTGTCTGACCTGGCCTTGGGCACCTCCAGGGACCCAGGGGCAGCCAGAGTGTTGCTATAGGACATGAAACAACACAAGCGCACACACTACTGCTCTAAAGGTGAAGAAAAGGGAAGTTTATTCTCTGACTCCAACATTTATAGTTTTCCAAAAGTGACAGTGGATTGGAGGGTGAAAGTGCCACCTCTCCAATGACACTGGACAAACTAACAGTCTATCAGATTTTTCTTCTTCCATAAAAGAATGTAAAACAATAAGTTATTTACAGAAAGTGTGTGAGAAAGTTTGCTACAAGAACGTAAACATCAGAAGGCTTAGAAAATCTTAAAAAATCAGGGCGACACCAGAGCTTCTCTGGGCACCCTGTGCCAGGGCCAGCTCACCCTCACAGGGAAGAATTCCTTCCTAAAATGCAATGCAAACCCTCCGAGGCTGTACCGTGTGTCCTGTGCCACTAGATGGAACCGCCTGCCCTGGCTGCACAGCCTGCAGCAGCCGTGTCACCTCAGCCTGGGGACACGGGGACACTGCCACCCACCGCTGAACTCCTTCTTCAGGAAGATCTGGAAGTTCTGGCGGCCCTTGGGGTCCCGGATCAGCTCGCTGAAGTTGAAGGCCCATCGCTCCACGCGCATCCTGGTGGGCACCTCCACCCTGTGGGGGAGAACACACACAGCACCGCTGCTTCCTCTAATTAGCAGATTAATTAAAACCAAAATGCCCTTTGCTGCAGTGCCAAGGGACTTCTCAGCATTCTCTTGTTTTCCAGAGTGGTGTAATAAGCTCCTGAAGTCAACCCACTAAGTGAGTTGTAATTAAACAACTGGGGCCGCAGTGGGATGAGGATTTAACTGGGATTTCTGCAGCTCTCAGTGACAGCCCAGCCTTGCCCTGAGGTGTGACTCAGTCCCATCCTCGAGGAGGCACTGGTGGCTGCCCAGAGCTTGCTTCTCATAAAGGCACTCAGTGCAGGCATCCCCTGGGGATGTCTGATGGGATCCAGGATTGCTCTCAGAACCACTGAGATGCTGGATGCTCCAAGCCCCCATGTAATTAGCAAACCCTGTCCAAAGGGAAAACCAAGGGAGGCACCACCAGTGTGTGCCTCCAACCCAAAGGCTCTCCTAAGGAAGCCTGAGGGGTGAGCAAAGAGCCAGGGGAGCAGCTGAACCCTGAGCTGCTCCTGTTCCACTCCAGTGCTGGTCAAGGTGGAACAGGACTCACCCTCCACTCATCCAGGGAGGATCAGACCCCTCAGCAGGGCTGAGTGCACACTCCCATCATCAGCTCAGGAACTTCTGGGATGTTAAGGAAGGCTCCACTTGAAGAAGGCAGTGCTGAAAGTTCAGCATGGAGTATTCCCAATTTCAAAATAAGCTTGAAAGGGAACGCTTCTCTGCTCATGAGCAAAGATCAGATACCACAACGAAAATCAGTGGTTCCCTTTCCTGATTTCTATCAGTATAAAGGTCACTGTAAACCACAGGTTGGCAAAACAACAGCAATACATACAGCTTTGCATTGAGATCCCAAAAGTCAGGGTCATCTGATATCCAAGGGTTGCTGGGGAGACATCCAGACAGGATGGGATCATTGGAGAGGAACTGCTCAGAGTACTTCACAACCCTGCAACAAATCCAAAATCAAAACATGAATTTGGAAGGCAGAATTACAGCCAGCCCCATTATAGCCAAATTACAGACTACAGATCTCCTCAGAGGTGCAGGACTCTCAGCACAGGGATCTGGAAGGTGGCCCCTGCCTTCCCAGAAAAATCAATTCATTAGCTCAGGTAATCTTTTCCATTTCCCAGCAGAAGTCTCCTTTTGAAGCAGTGAATTTGTCAATTCAAATACAAGAAGGTACAAGACTCTCTTCCATCACCTCCTTCTGCCTTTTCATTTTAAGGAAGAGAGATTTAGGACTCTAAGGAGAGTTTCTGTCTCCTGTTCTCAGCTGGCCAGGGCCTGATCCTGCACTGCTCTGGGAGGAAAGTGTCAGGGAAAGGAACACAGGGGTTGTGCTCACCCAGGTGGGTTCTCAGCCTTCCCATGGGCCATGGGAGAGCTCAGGGAGCTCTGGGAAAGTCAGGGAATGCTGAGGGCTCATCCCAGCTTCTCCTTTCCTCCATCACCCACCACAGGGCTCATTCCTCTGCGAGAGGCTCTGAGGGCTTGGCACAAAGCAGAGCTGTCTCTCTCCCATCAGGAACCAGACAAACACTTCTCCTACCTTCTAACTTGGCCAGACTTCTAATTACAACTGATTTCACTAATGTCCTGGAATTTTAGCTCCAGCCTCCCTTTTTCATTCTTGAAAAAAAAGAAAAATCCTCTGGTTTCTGCATTTAAAATTCCTTCCAGGCCAAAGTGCTTTGATGTGCTCAGAGCTGGGAGTGCAGTGTCCAGCAGCCCATTGCTAACAGGCACCTTGGCACACATCCTGCAGTTCTACAGAGCAAACCACAGGGCTGGCACACAGCTGCTCCATCCTCCCTTCCCACTGGGAATGCCAAGGCATCCAGCACCTGCACTGGGCACTCCAGCCCACGATGGAGCAAATCTAAACCTGTCAGCTCAGGTAACACTGCTGTGTGGTCTTGAAGTGCTTTGCAGCTTCTCCTAAATCATTGCAATGCTCTGAAGCATGCACACTGCCCAGCTGCTGCTCATATCCTCATTAATAATAATTTGATTTGGACCCAACCCTGCAGCTGACACTGTGGAGTTCCAAAGCTCCTGAGATTTTTGATCTAGGTGATAAGCATCATCCCACCAGAACTAAAGAGAGAAAAAGCCCCATTGCCAAAGAGTGAAACATCACAAAATTCCTGCAAAGCAGCCAGGGGTCCCCAGCTCCAGCTCACAGTTTGGAGAATTGAGGCAGCAGAGTTCTAACTGACCTGGAAGTCAGGGACAAAATGAACATTCCCTGAGCTGTGCAGGGAATTGGCCACTGAGCATGGGGCAGAGCCAGCCCAGCCTCCCTCCAGAGCTCTGGGCAGGAAGATCTGCCTCTCCAACCCTGGTGCCCTGCACGTTGTGGCTCTCAGAAGACTCTCTCTTCCACCCATTCCATTCATCCAAGACTGTTTTCCCCAGGGAACTGGCCTGAGCACCCTGTTTATGTCAGATGTGACAGGAATCCCTGGTGGCAGTGGCAGTGCACCAGGAGGTGCTCTGGGCTGCACCTCAAGGAGCCTGCTCAGCACAGGAGGAATTCCTCTGGCAAACACATCAGTGCCTCCACAGGGCTGGAGGCTTCATCAAGAATGTGATCAGGAAACACTCCCACTGGGAAGGGGAATTGCTAATTAATTGCTTGGGTGCTCATGGGGAGGCTGTTTCCCTCTGCAGGATTACACAGCCAGAGGTGAGCACCACCATGGGGCAGGGACAGCCCAGGGTGGGGACCAGTGACAGGAGGGTCAGTCTGTCCTGCTGGTTGCTCCTCCCGAAGGACAGACACACTGCTGGATCCTCCCCTGGCTGCAGGGCTGTGCCCAGGCATCACAGCTGACCAGAGCAGTGTCAGCATCTCCTGATCTCAGTGGGATTCTCAGCCCAGAGGTTGGTGCTGCTCTGCAGCAAAGCTTCCAGGGAGCCTCTTCATCCTCCTGGGACTCTGATCCCTCCTCTTCCTCCTCCTCCCAGACAGCCCAGACAGCACTGGGCCACCACATGGATCCCCTGGCTGAGTCACCAGCTGCCAGAGCAGACAGCTTCATCAGCTCATCAGGAGATAAACACTGGAGACTAATTAATGTGTGGACAGAAGGAAATCAGGACTTACCCTCCAAGAGAGACAGAAGATTTCACTCTGGTCTTCAGGATGGCCTGCTGATAGTACATGATCTGAGGGGATCAGACATGGCCATGGTTAGGAGCACAAAGGTTTGAAGATAAGACCTATCTAAACCTCAGACAGGTTCTCTCCCAGGTAGTGGTGCTAATTACAGCAGGGACTGCTTTTTCCCTAATTACTGGATGTCCAAGGAACCCCAGGATCCCTGAATTGTCTCAGTAAAATGTCTGTTTTCACTGAGCTCACTGCAAACATCAGAAACTCACTTTGCAATGTGCAAGTAATTAAAAAGCACTCCCCATGTTATATAGAAATTGAATAATAGCTCCCATCCTCAGCACCTACAAATGCTCTGGATGATTTAGCATGTAATTATCATTGATTCTTGGCTGTCTCTGTGCTGGCGCCACCGTGATTTCCCCACCACTAATTTTGATCTATTGGATTTCAGCCCTGGTGTCTGTCCTTGCCTGAGCCTTCCCGTCACTGGGAGAGCTGCAGTGGGAGGGAATGGCCTGAAATTAATTTGATAAAAGCTCCATGAGGCAGGGATTCTGCTTTTCAAAGAGTCCATGCCCTGCACAGAGGGCTTTGAGCCACACAGGATGAACACTGAGAAGTGAGGGAAGCACCACTCACCTCTCTCCTGTAGAATTCCATAGTATTTTTCTGTAAAATATATTAAAAAAAAAAAAGAATCATTAAATTGGGATGGGTGCTTACATTTATTTTTGGTTTTTTTGAGCCGTGGAAACACCGTTGCAGCGCTGCCGTTGTGCAGCGCTCTCCAATTAATTCTGATTACAATTAAAATCAAACACAGCAGCTGAGCTAATCAGGGTATCATCAAAGCTAAGAGCATCCCCACACGGTAAATTGTCCCATTAGCTGTATTTACTGTTTAGCATTGCTTCTCCCATCACAGGCTGCCTGTATGCCTTCAATTAAGGGGTTATTCTAATGGAGCTAAAATAGATTCATTTACGAGACACAGATTAGATCATTCAATATTAGCTAAAGGAGACAGGAACCAACACATTGCAAAATATAAACACCACAATTAAAAGCCTCAGAAGCAGTATCTGCTGTGCAAAGGGTGTTTAGGTTGTGATTTGAATAACTCAGCCTATGTTACATGTCATCCACAAATGAGCAGGCAATCGAAGGCAAGGAATTAACTGCAGGGTGTTTATTCACACAGCTTCCTTTGAAGCACAGTTATTTGTGTGGAATAAACTGCAGAAGGGAGAAGGGAAGACAGGATAAGTCAGGGATGCTCCCAGCAAGCCTTTAAAGGCTCAGGCAGGGTTTCAGTTGCTCAGCTCCTGCTTCAGTCAAGCCCTGCATCCCAAAATTATTCTGTCAAACAAACCCTGTGGCAGGTGGGGTCTGCAGAGTGCCTTGGAGAAGTGCAGTTTGTGAGGGATGAGGGATGAAGATTCTGGTACTGAATGGCACAGGCAGCTCTGCTCTCCCCTCACCTCCCCAGAGACCCTGCACCCCAAACTGCCCGTTTTGGGAAAGGCAAGATGCTCCCCCAGGCTGCTTTGTGGGGACACTGATCTGCTTTTGCACTTTAACCATCACCAGTCCTGCTTAGGAGGGAGAAACTCTTCTCCACAGGACAGAAAAACACCCTCAGTTTTGGTTCTGAGATGCCCACTCACCATTTCAGCAGCAGGAGCCAGAAATGCAGCAGAGCCCAATCCCTACAGCACCACCTCAGAGCCAGCCCTGACCCTGACCCAGCCCCAGCCTGGCCACCAAAAAAAAGTCCTGACAGTGGTGTTGTGAGGGGAGGAAGCTTTTCCTGCTGGGAATACCATGAGCAGCTCTGAGGGGCAGCACAGCCCATCTCAGCAGGGACAAACAGGGCAGCAAACCCAGCAGTGATGCTGTGCTGGCCCCTGTGGGACACATCAGGGGACAGAAAAAGCTCCAGGACAGCAGGATCCTTGCTCACAGGGCTGTACAACCTCCCCTGCTGATTCACAAGCTCCTGGGACACCCTGATAAATGATGGAGCAGCTGAGGATCAGCTTTTCAGCCTTCTCTGCTCTCAGCTGCATCCCTGCTTCCAGGCCACCTTCCATTTCTTCCCCTCATTTCTAGAATGTCATTGTTTCAGACAGACTGCAGAAATGGAAGGGCAAAATCACCTGCTTGCACAGAGAAATTTATTGCATTTACTGCCCTGAAGTGTCCTGTTTGGAGACCTGTGTTTGTGCTGTCCTGCACAACAGGAGTTCACTGTCTCCCTGGGGAATGTGAGATACAAACCAGGCCTCATCACATTTACAAGTGCCAGCTGAAGGGCTCCATTTGATGGAACTTGTGGCTAGAGCAGAGATTTCAACACATTAAAATCATTTAAAAAACCCTCTTTTCTTCCACTTTTTTTGTCAACTGGGGCCTCAGACAGGCCTGGTGCAGTGGGGAAGGAGAAGTGGGTGCTGGCACAGTGGCTTGAAGGCAGCTCATGTGGCAGGAAAGTGGTGTTATCTTCTAGAGGGGCCTGAGAGGCTGGCAGCACACCACACACACACGAGACAAACAGCTGTGGGAAAGAGAAAGAGAACACAGTGAGTCAAATGTTATACAGAGACAGAAAGGGGTCAATTAAAATGCCATCACAACAGGAAAATTATATGTGGGTGAAGAAAAATCAGCAAACAAGGGAAGATTTTTTTTTAAAGTGCCCCACACAGCAAGGATGCCCTCCTGTCACACTCTGTGTGGAGGGTAACTGCTCCTGGGAAAACAGGGGGGCTTTGCTGGGGTGCTCCAGGTGGGGAGGGGATTTGCTAAAGCACCCCCAGGAAGGGGCTGAGCATCTCTCAGCAGTGGCACAAACTGAACTGCAGCAAATCCAAGGGGACCCCACTGCTGAACACCCTGGGAGGCTGCAGGTGCTGGTTGTGCTCAGCTCCTTCCAGTTCTCAAATCAGCAGTAACTGGGAGGAACCTCAGCTATTTCACCCCAGAGCTGCTCATAATTTCATTTCCCTTTCTCCCAGTGCCCCCAGCTCCCAGTTCAGAGCTGCTGCAAGTGGCCCTGGGCACTCTCCATGTCCCACAGAGCACTGCCAGCTGTGCCCACCCTCCCTGACCCCCACTACTGACTGCAGCAGTGCCAAAGTGCCCTGCACCACCCACCCACTCTGCCTCATTTGGAAGGAAATCATCTTTGGAACAAAAGAGTGGTTTCTCATAATGAGATTAATTTTGCAATGCCCTTAACGAGTGACTTGTCCCAATTACCTCCAGCCCTGCAGCCTCCAAACCAACATGGCAATTACTGCAAGGCCTCAGTCTGTCCCAAGTGAGTGCCACGAGCTGTGCCACATCCTGTGACACCCCTGAGACACCCCCTGGCACTGGGACACCCTGTGTGCCCTGGTCACAGCCTGTGCCACCAGCTCTGAGCTCCCTGGGCACTGCAGAGCCTGGAGCTGCTCAGAGCCCTGCCTGGAGCTGATCCCAGAGCCAGGAGCTGCTCAGAGCCCTGCCTGGAGCTGATCCCAGAGCCAGGAGCTGCTCAGAGCCCTGCCTGGAGCTGATCCCCATGGCTGAGGCCACAGCTCCAACAAGAGCTGGGATTTCTGCTCATTCCCAGCCTCCTGTTTGCTCCTCTGCCCATGGGAGACTTCCTGACCGCGCTGGGGAGATGATGGTCATGGTGTTTTCACCTCCCTGTTTACAGAGCTCATAAACACCTGGAAACAGCTTTGGGTGGATGCCTGGGAGGAGCTGGGAGTGAAGAAGGTTCTGCAGAGCTTGTTTGGGACCAGGACACTGCAGTTCCAGCCTCACTCTGCCCCAAATGCTCCATGCACAGAGCTTGGCAGGCTGAGGCTGATCACAGGAATCCTGTGCAGGGAATTGGTCACTGAGCTTGGGGCAGAGCCAGCCCAGCCTCCCTCCAGAGCTCTGGGCAGGAAGATCAGCCTCTGGGCAAGGAAGATCTGCCTCTGGATAAGGAAGATCTGCCTCTGAGCAAGGAAGATCTGCCTCTGGGTAAGGAAGATCTGCCTCTGAGCAAGGAAGATCTGCCTCTGGGCAAGGAAGATCTGCCTCTGGGCAAGGAAGATCTGCCTCTGGGCAGGAAGAGCAGCCCCTCCAACCCTGCAAAGTGCACCCCAGCTGCCTCTGCACACCCCTCAGTGCAGCCCTGCTCTTCCACTCTTCCTGCAGAGGCAAATCCTGACTCTGCCATTGGATCATCCCAACACTCATCTCCACTGTGCTGGTGCATCCAGCCCTGCAGCTGGAAATGAAATCTGCAAATCTGCCCCCAGCTTTGTTCAAATGGCCATTTTCCCCCTGTTTATCTCCCTGTGCTTTCCAAACTTGTGATGACGCAGCAGAACTTTATCATGAAACTGGCAGGGATTTATGAAATTAAAGGCCAGCAGTGACTCGTTGATCTGTGGCTGATTTGCTGCAAACAACAAAGCAGGGCACTTCACTCAGCAGCCCCTGAGTGCAGCACAGGGATTTTTGGGCCAGCTAAAGCTCTTTCAGAAAGACTCTGGTTCCAGAGGCAGAGGCTGTGCAGGTACCTGCAGGCACTCAGGGCTCATTCTCAAGCACTGAGGCTTGGTGTGAGCCTGAGCCAGCAAAGAAAGGCTAAAACATCCCTTAATTAGCTGTTCAATGGGTGGCTACTGCTGCCTGACTCCTCCTGCCCATCCACAACCCCTAACTCATTGTAAGCAGGAGGTTTGCCCATGCATCAGTAATAAAAATGTTTCAAATGATTCTGAGCACCAGAGAACTCTATCTGTGAGGGAGGAGCAGCCCACCAAAGGGTCAGAGCAAGAGAAGGAGAGATGTTCATGCTAATGTCAGCTTCAAAGAAATCAGGAATTCATTCTTTTCTTCTCAACTGCCAAGATAAAAAACTCCATAATTTGGCCAACAAAGTGAGGGGAGATTGAGAAGGAGCAGGGACACAAATCAGAGCTTGGCCCATTCTTGTTGCAGGGACACAAAGCAGAGCTTGGCCCATTCTTTGTGCAGGGACACAAAGCAGAGCTTGGCCCATTCTTTGTGCAGGGACACAAAGCAGAGCTTGGCCCTTCCAAAGGCTGCTGAGCCACAGGTGTTGGTGAGAGCAGAGGACAAAACTAAAGCTGCTGGTCCAAAGGTGGCTCCATGAGGGCTCTTGGCTGTCTCTTGTATTCTCAACCACTCTTTCAAAAGCAAGAGAAGCAAGGAGAACCTTCCCTCTTCTTCTTCTTCCAGAGGGGAGGCACAGCTCAGAGAAGGAGAAGGGCAGGGAAGTCACCCCAAACCTGGTGTCCTTGGGCTTCTGCCCTCCGTGGAGCCTCCCCTGATGGGGGAGCTGCCCCTGTCCCTCATGGCCAGGGGGGAAGTGGCAGAGATCCCTCAGCTCCCTCCCCCTGTGCTACCAGGCACTGGCAGCTCTTCAGACAGTTTGCAAACCTAAAATCCCTTCCATGTCAGCTGTAAAACTGTGGGTGAGAAGTTGGCTCACTCCTCTTTCTATCCCTCTCCCTTTCCACTACTTCTTTACTCTTAAAAAAGAGAAAAAAAGAAAAAGGCTTTTCAGCAGCTGCTACTTACAGCAAGAAAAGAAATAAAATACACCCCAAGCCTACACTTTGCTCCTTTTCAGTCTCTATAGCAACAGAACACAGCTGGCCAAAGCAATTATCCTGCCTTGGCTGGAGATGTTTAAAGGCTGCTACAGGGATGGGAAGTTGTGGGAGCACTGTGAGGGTGATGGCAGAAACATTGGCATTGAATTGTGAGAGATGTTTTGACTTTGCTTCCAAATGAACACTGTTAAAGGCACAAAGACAGGATCATCTCAGAGGGCTGATGGGGAAAGGGAACAGCAGCTCCAGCTCCTCATCCACTGACTGGATCTGTGTGATTTCCAACCAGTTCACCCATTTACAGCCCTCACACTCTCCATTCACTGCTTCTGTTTCTTTATGGTCTACAATATGCATTTTTGGCAACATTTTGTGCCTCCAAAACATTTTGTTGTCTCCACCACAGCAACTTCTTCATCTTCTTACCACACATTAATTACCCTCTGGGAGGTATTCTGTAATTTGATTTTAAACCTGGATCTCTGCACTGACCCTTTACACCCCACAAAGTTCATTCAGCACTCATACAAAGGAGCACCTGGACACAGAGGATTCCTCAGTTCAGCTTCACCAGCAAAGAAAACATGTCCTGCAGCCAAGCACACACACTAACTGGTGTGGCAGGAAAGCTGACAAAGCCTTTTCAAGGCAGAAGAAGCTGCCAAAGCCTATTGTGAGGGCCTCACCTCCTGGGTGAGAGAGCCTCAACCTCTGCCCTGTTCAGCTGTTAGAGCTGAGCTGACACACTCAGCCTGCAGTGCCCAAAAAATGACAACCCCAGGGACATTTTCTGGGTCCTCCCAGGCAAGTTCAGTAGGTGTGTAAATAAAAACCAGCCCTGTCTCACCTGGTTTACCTTATTTTCATTGGGATCTGTGACTCGGTCTAATCCATACTCGAGGGCGCTCAGCATGCCTGGCTGTGGTGAACAACAAACAAAGCTTTGTAACTCATTTGGTTTAAAGGCACAAATGCAGGAGGAGACCCCCAGGCCTCCACTGGCAGCAGCTCCCAGCCAGCAGTGCCTTGGGAACCCCCAGATTTGGCAATGCCCCTCTCCAAGCTGCAGCTGGACCTCTGTCCCTTGCAGCTTTGGGAACAACCAATTGTGGGAATCCACAAAATCAGAGGGTTTTGGGAAAGCTGCAAAAGGCAGGCCTCAGAGACAGTAAAAGTGTGATTAGAGCCAAGCAGCAGCCATGAGATTGGTCAGCAGAAAAATTATGTAAAAAGTAGAAAAGCAAGGACAAATAGAACAATGGTCTGTGTATTAATGCTTGTCTAGAATAACTCCCTAAGCTCCAGAAAAGTTTATCTAGCAAGATATTAAGAAGTTTTAAGCTTAATAATGGAGCTCTGTGCATTGTGTTGTAAGGTTCACAAGCAGGTATTGTATTCTAAATAAGCAAGCATTGTTTTAACAGAAGGTAAAAAAAAGGTACATGTGCTTATAATAATTAGATAGAACTACTGTCAATGTGCTTTTGCTTTGTGTGATTGGTCAAAAAACTTTTGAAGTAAGTGGTAACATTAAGTTCTTGGTCTGCTGCCTGGGATGTGAGCTGGTGGTATCTTCCCATTGTCATAACCATGTAATGAGGCTGATGCTGGAAAATAAAACAGCTCAAGGCACGTTCCACAGCAGTCCTGTCCAATTTGATTTGTACAGAGACCCCGACCAATGATAATGTTCGAGTGTCATGGCCAGCAGACACCAAAAGGACAATGTCCTGCTTGGGAATGTGCCTGTGGCAGCTCCAGGTGCTCTCCCTGTGAGCCAGACAAAAGCCAGCAGTTGGTGTGTGGAGCCTGGGACACCTGACCCCAGCCTGACACAAAAGCAGAGCAGGCTGCTGAATTAGTGATGACCAGGGAGGTTATGTATCCAGGCATATGGTCACCCACACAGCTCCCCTCAGCATCCTGAGGCATGCAGAAACCCCTGAACCAGACACAGACAGGAGCCAGGAAACCCTGCAGGTAAATTCCAGTCATCCCAGTCAAAAGGAAGTAAAAAATAAATCCTGTCTTCTCAATACATCTCAGCACGAAGGAAACACACACAGCATTTGTCATTTCCCTGGAAGGGAGCTGCGAGACAGATCTGCTGCCACAGAAAGTTGTTTCCCATCACTCAGCATCCACCTTGCTCCCTTCCAACCTCTGTTGGATCACAGCTGCACCTTCCTTGTACAGCAATGCTACAAGGGGCCTGACGAAGGAGGAACGGTGAGGAGGACTCCATGGATAGCAGAAGGCTGATTAATTACTTTATTATGCTATATTATTCTATACATCTAAAACTGAACCTGGCAAGCCCTCAACCCTGCTCACACTGCTCTGAATCTCATGACTGTCACCCAACACACACACACTCTTGGCCCTGACATGCCAAGGAAACAAAACATCCTCACTTTGGATAAACAATCTCCACATTGCATTCTACTTTCGCACAAACACAGGCACAGCAAATGATAAGAATTTTTTTTCCCCTTTCTCTGAGGTTCAGAGAATGTGAAACCCAGAAGTATTCTTGGGAAGAATTGTGCCTTGCTTTCCTCTGTGAAGAGAAATGTGGGGCTACATCCTTGGGATGGCCAAAGCCTCCAGGCGTGGCCATCCCCTCCCTCCCACCCCAGGAGCCACCTGGCCTCTCCTCTCTCTCCCAGAGCCCTAAGTGCCCTGACACCTTTCTCTCCATTACTGAGCCATTCTATCTTCCTCCTGGACAGAATTCCTCCCATTCCTGTCCTTGCTCCTCTCTTCTCTCCATCCCCAATGCCCCACTGACTGCTTGCCAGCCTAATGAGGTCACCAGGCTACTTAAAATATTAGCAATGGCCTTGTGGGTTTTTTTCCTGATCTTTTGCTGCTGAACATGAAGATCTCCAGTCTCCTCCCTCAAACAATTCCCTTCTTTCCATCCTGACTTCCCCCTTTCCTGCTGTAATTTATGGCTGACTCCTTGGGAAGCTTCTTCTGCTCCCAGCTTTGAAGGACGCTCCAGGAGATGGATGGGGCTGTGCTGCCAGGCATTTAAATGCTCCAGGACACCAGGTTGCCATGGTAAAGTTTATTCCTCAGGGTCACCTCCCCCTAATATGAAGTGTAATAAAATGCAGAAACAATGGAATTTGGTGGAATTAGGTCAATAGGGGAGGAATTTGACTAAACACAGCGCTGTGTTATGTGTCCTAAAAAAGGGTCATGCATTTCACATTTGACCATGGTGCTTTTTGAAGGATGGGCAACTAAAGTGGGGGCCCAAAGGCCTCCCAGGCTGCAAATCAGAGGCTGTTCTCTAGCTCAGCCTCCCCAGCATTCACCCCATGCCCACTGGGGCTTCCTTTCTGCTAGCAGAGAGTTCCTGGCTTTGCAAATTTGCAAATTTAGGGAAAGAGGTGTCTCCAATACCTCTCCAACCACCACTTCCTCACTGCTCTGACCAGTGATCCGTGCTGAAGCACTCACACTACTGAACAATGCCCATTTCCCGAGACATTTTCCTTGTCAAAATCTCTCTGATCATCTTCACGTGCCTTCACTTTCCAGAGAACAAGGGGAAAAAAAATAAGGCGGGGAGAAATTAGCCAATTTTGTCTTCCCTCTCTCTGGAGAGACCAGAGGTACATGCAGGAATGTGGCAGAAATTAAAGGATGGGAAAGGAAAGGCCGAACAGCAAAAGCAGGGGCAGAGAGAAGGAAAACAAGGCAGGAAATGTTTTAAATATCAGAAAAATTCAGGGAAAGGGGAGAATGACAACGAGAAAAAATTGAGAACTCTGGGACAGCAGTAGGAATCCACTTCTGGTAGACTTGTTGCTCCCACCTGGCAAAGAAGAGGCTTGCTCAGGACCTGCAAACCCAGCTTTTTGTTATGATATGGGTCAAGAAGAAGACTCTCATCCATCTGTCTGTGTGCGGGTACAGGGGCAGCAGCAGCTCCTGCATACCCTGCAGCCAGACAGGGGCCTGGGAAGGCAGGCACAGAGGGGATGCTGGGTTGGGAGCACTGGGATGGATCACAGGAGCCCGTTCAGAGTGTTTTTCCAAGCTCATTGAGGAACGGATGGTGGCATAGGCATCATTTTGGAGAAACACTGCTATAACGAGGGGTTTTATAGATGAGAGCCATAATGTTTAATTGCCCTCAGCCAAGCTCTCAGTTTAAAAAGGCTGTTAAAAGTACTGGCTCAAACCCAGAGAAAGAAGAGGGGGGGAAAGAAAAAGGAAAAAAAAAGAGGGAAAAAACCATACCATCAATATCTCCTCCTTCCCCCCTACCCCTTTAGCCTTGAGCACCTTTCAAGGGAGAGGTGCAGCTACTGCCCTGCTCTAGTGAAGAGCCACCTGTCAGTCAGGGCAAGCTGTTTTCCCAGGGCAGGATAATTTCCCCACCTCCTCTGCAGGAAGGGCTGCTCACGTTGGGAGCCAGGGCTGAGCTTGGAGCGGGTGACTTTCACGAGATGTGAAAGGGGAACCCATCACACACCTTGCTCCGGGTAATTTATTAATCAAAATGTGCTCCGTCAGGGCTCCTCGGGCACAGAAATAGATGCTGTTGGATGTGGTTCATGGAGTCAGCAACAGACACAGTTATTAGCAGATAAATAGTCCATCAGCTGCCGTGAGCACCTCGCTGCTCTTCACCTTGAGTTTCTGCCCCCAGGCCGCCGGCAGGGAAGCACTGCCAGGGCAGGGGCCTTGCCCCGTGATTAAATTCAAAGGCAACAAGTCATTTCTAAAGGAAAAGTGTTTGTTACAACCTGAGCTCGTTGTTACAAATCAAGGTGCTGTATAAAAGCAGTGTTTCCTTCTCCTCTTGGTTTGCTGCTCTTCTGGGGAGATGCAGCTCTCTGGGATAACAGATCTGAGCCCAAAGCTGTGTGCCAGCACTGCTTCTCACATGCCTGCCCTGCAAACAGGCCCTTTTAGTGTCTTTCCCCAAGGATTTGTCCATTCTAGCAGAACTTGTGATCTTGCAGAGCCACAAAAGGAGCTCACACCAAATGCTCGCACAGTTCCCTTTTTTAGAACGGAATGTACAGTACAAGGAAATAAAAGGAGGTATTTATCACCCAAAGTGCAATTCCCCTCCCAGATTTCCTGGGAGCTGTGGCCAAGTACCAAAGAGGAGAACAGAACCAGCAGAGTTTCTGCTCTGAGTGTAATTCCACACAAAAAAGGATTCCGAGTCTTGGACCACAACCATCGTTCCCCTACATCATCTAAAATGGGCTTTTTGACATAAACCCCACATCTCCAGGATCCACAGCTTTCTGAAATTCCTCCATGAAAAACCACCTCAGAATCAGTTGTTTTTGCTAGCCACGACATGAACTGAGGTGGTCCAGGTTCATTGTTCTCCCCTGGTGATCAACATTGAATCCCAGACCGATTTGGGTTGGAAAGGACCTTAGAGATCATCTCATTCCAAGCACCTTCCACTAGACCAGCTTGCTCAGCCTTGAACACACACTAAATCCCAAGAAGCTGAACAGGAAGTCCCAGAGATTAAGCAGAAAAGATGCTTTTGTTTCCTATTTCCACATAAAAGGGAATGTATAGTTTTAATTACAGCGGGCCGTTTGCTGGGGGACCACCTGCCACGCAAACCATTATCCCAATCATATCTCTTTCCAACAACTCCTGGATTGCCAGGGAGCCAAAGCCAGATGCCAACATGATGACAAAAAACAGCCTGCAGGAAGATGGGGAGCAGCTGAGCCAAGGGAAGAGGGGCTGTGACCGCAGCCACCATCTTTGCTTTGTGCTGTCTCATCCCCTTGCATTGGCGGGGTGGGAACAAACAGCTTTTGATGGATAACTTGGCGCCAGGCACTTTTCCACCCATCAGCGTGTCCTCCTACAGAAATGTTCTGCTGTGATGGCTGCCTTTAAATCACACAGGAAGGCCCTCCCAGCAGCTGGAATTTATGAGGGCTTCAACACCCCGGCAGTTCACCGAGTGAGGAGAATGTGGGAAAAACTGGAGTGAGGTAGGGAATAGCAAAACGAGCAGGTCCCCACTTCCAAGGGTGCTCCCCAATATCCAGTTTAAGGGTTTTAGGGAAGTGCTTTGCTCTGCCTTCTTTATTAAGTCAGGTCAAGCTAGGGAGGGGGATGTCAGCAGCTGAGGGCTTGGAGACCTCTATGGCCACTTGACCTTTCCTCAAGGATTCATGTTGCACTTTCATAAAGAAGGCAGTGGGTTCTGTTAAAAGCACAGGAAACATGTTCTGAGAGTGTTACTGCACTGATTAATTACTCATATATACATATTATATATAAAAAATATATCTATGACATTTTATTCCTTAGCAGGAAATCCAGAAGATGGAGAACAATTATTTTCAGCTTCCCTCACACTTTTGTAACTCACACTTCTGTTGCATTGTGCAAATAACGATTTTTAATTCATGTTTCCCTCGGGGTGCACCAGCTTAAAGAAGAGAGGCTTTGCTAGGAACTGCATCAGTCTCATAAAACAATCCACTTGGGAGGGGGGTGGGGGGAAGAACCCCACCCTGAGGGTTTGTGAATAGGCCTAAGGACCATCTCTGACTGAAAGCTCCCTCCTCTCTCCCCTGAAGGACTTTCCAAGCCCCAGGAAGGACGTATAGATTGCCCTTGTGCAATCTCCCACTGCCCATCCATCACCACACCTGAAATGTGTCAGGCAGGCAGAGACTGACATGTGGGACCCTGTCCCCTGGGTTAACCCCTCGGTGCCTGCCCAAGCAGCACAGGTCACCTTCACACCCTCCTGCCAGGAGACTCCAAGTCTCCTGGAAATAAATGAAGCCCAAAGTTTACCGCTAGCAAGCAACACGTGAGTCAATACGTTTTCCTAAGAAGAGCTCACGGGCTGAAGTCTCCTCCCGCCTATTAATTAAATTGCTGTTTAACTCACGCTGAAAATCCTTCCCTTAAAGAGCCAGAGGATTCCCCGTGCCCCAGGCAATGAGCAGAGGCAGCAAATGTGAAAACACACTGCCGTCTGCAGGGCTGATCCTGCCCAAAACTGCCAGGGCCCTCCCGATTCCCGCCGGGAAAATCAATCTCTGTTAGCCCGGAGAGCTCCCCTAAATGAAAAGCCTTATCTAGAACAGGTCGTGTTATACAACAAGTCACTGGCTTTGCCTGGGAAATGAAAGATGATGAGGCAGAGTCCCCAGCACAGAGGCTATCTCCATAAATCTGCCAAAAAGGAGCTGTGGATTACTTTGCTGGATTAATTATCTGTCCTTCAAACAGAGTCCTGACCTCAGTGGTTGAGCGTCTCCAACCTGTCACTGCAGCCGGGGAGGGAGGGCTAACACAGGGCTCTGGACACAGGAAAAGCAGCAGGAACACCCTCTGGAGCAATGGGAGCCCTGGCACTGACCAGTCTGTTGGCACAAGGTGCTTGAATTGTGAGGTCTCAATCTGGGTTTCTTTTTCAATTGGGCAGCGAGCCTGCTCCTTGTAAAGTGTGAAGTGAAAAAGTTCATTTTCCTGGAGTTAAAGGAAGGGAAAAGCCATTTAGTTGTTTCTGTCCCTTCCTCTGATGGGAAGGAAGGGACAGAAACAACTAAATGGCTTTTACCTATTAGATATGGAAATGATTCCCAGCGCAGGCAGGACAAGCAGCCAAAGCCATGGCACAGCTACACCAGTGCTCCTCCATCATCTCAGCCTTAACAGCTTTGTAAGCTGGCGGCATAAAGCTAGATCTCGAGTCTTATTTTATGTGGTTATGGTTAATCTTTTAGTTTTATTGTGTTCCTGTCACGGGAGGACCTTGTGCTGGAGATAGCTGTATAAATAAGAGCTGCTGCAGTACATCCCCAGACGTGGCTGCCCGAGGGATGGAGCTGAACGGGACAGCAGCAATTCCAAATTAATTTTTAAACCCCACCTCCAAATCACACCGATGCTTTAGGCATTAACACCAAAAGTATGATGAACTGCCAGGTGGCTTCTCAGCTCTCTGCTGCTGGATATACCAGCCCAAAAGGCAAAAGCAGACCAGCAACATACTAACCTGTGCCCAAAAAACTCTGAGAGCTGGGAAAAGGCATCATGCATCCCTGCAGGGGAATGGGAGCAGCATCACTGCCACCTCCCCTCCTGGAAGGGAGCTGAAGAGCCAGGTTTAATTACTACTTCCACCAGCCACTTTCACTTTTGCTTACGGTCGGTTTCTAATTTAATTTGCTTCCCCGTTCCCATATGTTAGGCTTTTTTTCTTTTTTTTTCTTCTTTTTTTTTCTGCAAAATTGCCATAAAAATTTTCCAGCTCGGGTGCAAAAATCTGCTCGCTGACCTTTACCATCATGATTGAGGATAATGAGAAATTAATTAGGCTTTACCTGCCTGCCAAAAAGAAAATGGCTTGCCTTGGCTGAGCAGGATTTTGGAAGCACATTAGATGCCAGTCCTGTGTCTGGACTCTCACACATCAGAAAGCAACATCAGCTCTGTCCACAGAATCTGATAATTCCCATCCAACCCCTTCTCCACGAGACCCTGCTGATGACAGGAGAAAGATTCCTGGCCAGTTAGGAAAACACTTTGTAATTCTCATGTTTGGGGAAAAAAAAAATAACAGTGCAAAGTAGTTTAATCACTCTTTTGATTTGTTCAGCTGGATCCCCTGGTAGGAGAGCTGCCCTCACCAGGCAGGACTGCAGGCAAGGGTTAAGCTCTTGGCACACACAAGCAGATGCAAGGCTGTGTGCAGTGATCTGCCTGCAGGTCTCTCCATGTTCCACCTGGATCCCAGAGCACCCTGAATCTCCCTCCACCATCCCACTGCCCATCCAGGATGGCCAGGCTGACAGCTATTTTACCATCCTCACCGTAATTCAGCAACATCTGCAAAATCAGACTGATGTTTCAGTCCAATCTCCAGTGAAAAAGAACCTGTATCAGCCAGAAGAGAGTCCCTGCTGCACCTTGGCCAGCTGATACCCACAATCTGGGACAATCTCTTGAATAAATTGCAGAGGGAATTAGAGGAATAAATAATCCTTGCATCTTCAAAGGCTGGATACTTGCAGTCAGGATCAGTGGACTTGAAAGTCAGGGTGAAATCACCTTGACCCTTGAGGCTGATTAAAAGAGGGTTTGAAATGACTGGGTTTTAAGGAAAAGAAACTGGGAAATTATTCCTGCATGTGGGGGCAGCACCTGGAGCATGTGGCACAGAGGGGAGGGGAGGCACTGCCCCTGTTTCTTGCTGGAAAAAAAAAAACAAACAAAAAGTGACCCCAGGAAGAGGGTTACAACCCAGACCCACCAAGCTGGTGCCTTGCTCCTGGGTCACCCTGAGCAGTCTGTCTGTCCTCACCAAAGCAGCATCTGAGTGCAGCCCTGGGAGCATCAAAATCAGCTGGGCTATGGCAGAGATTGCTGAGCTCAAGGTATCTTAAATGAAGCAGGCCCAAGCCCCCCAAAACTGGCCTTTCCACAAGGCAGCTGGGTTTTATCTGGAAACACGTTCCCAGGCTGCCCTGCCCCTGCTGCCAGCAGAAGGGACCCTCAGGCTATGGAGCCAAAGGGGCCAAGCATTGCCCAGCAATGATCCACTCATCCACACCAGGAAGGGTTCCCAGGCTTCAGAGCCAGACTGCAAAGGCAGGCTCAATCCTGTCAGAAGGCACAAAGCCACCACCACTTTAATTAAGCTTCCTCCTCTAGCTCTGCACCCTCACGGGCCCAGTCCTTGCATCACATCTTCAGAAACTTTTGAGAAACACCACAGAAACCACCAGGAGCTGTTCAGTCCATACTCAGTCCTGTTCCCTCCTGGAACAGAACATCCCCTCTATGGGGTTGTGTGAAGCTGAGCTGTTTGTGGCTCATCATTTCAATGTGAAAAATTTGCTTGGAGCTACCTGGTCTAGTGGAAGGTTTCCCTACCCGTGGCAGGGGGGTTGGAACAATCATCTTTAAATCATTCTAAATCATTTTATCTATTCTACTCCATGATTTTGCAGGGATGGGATGTACAAAGACTTATTGCAGGGTTATCCCCTCCATCCATCCATCCATCCATCCATCCATCCATCCATCCATCCACCCATCCATCCATCCATCCATCCATCCACCCATCCATCCACCCATCCATCTCTCATAATAGTGCACATATATGCATGTAAAATGCATAAAATACACGGAAATACAAATTACATGAAACTTACAAATCAAAGAAAAAATGAGAGCTGGAGGGGTGGGTTTGTGGGCAGGCATAATCCCTTGGCCACAGGTATTCTGCTACAGTTTTCATTCAATCTTTCAAAGAACATTTCTCATTAAAACAACCTTCCCTAACAATTTTAAAGAAAATTGTCTGTTTACCATTCATGTTCTAACATTCAGAAGATTTTTTGGAAAGTCTAATGCTATAGCAATAATTTAAATGATTTATTCCCGGAAACATTTCTGCCTGTCTGGGCCACATAAACCTCATGGTAAGAGTTTAGTGGAGCCAGACAGGAAGAAGCAGTTCCATCATCTTTGTAGCAGGGAATAGAGCACTGGAATGCTTTGACTGGCAACTATTAAAGACTGCTGAGAAAGCCTCATGGTTAAATATAACTTGCTTCCAATTAATAATGAAGTTGTTGGTATTTTCTTGTCTTCTAATGCTTGCATTTTTATCCATGTGATGGGCTTTTATTTATTTTTTTTGACAGGTACTCTCCTTTTGCTCTATTCTTTCATTTAGTATTTTTAGTGCAATATGAATGAGGAATTTTCTAAAGTAAATAGGAGTAGGAAGAAGTTTTAATTTTTGTTTAGCATTTATTTCCATCTAGTCTGATTTAGATGTTTTATTGTCTTTTCAAAGGGGATTAACTATGACATACATTATTAGTAGTGTGGGTAATTACTTGAAACTCCTCTCCTTTGGACATGTACAAGCATGGTCAACACTAGAAGAAACCTATTTAAGTTTGCATTAAGAAAAACAGCATTGTCCCTAATGTTTTGGCATTTAATTATAAAGCTGCTTCAAGAACTGCCAGTCAAACTACGTTACAAAATCAAGTTGCAATGCATTTTGAAGCAGCATTTTTGTGTCTGTGCAGTGCAAGTTAGGTGCAGTAATACATTCTCAGTGAAAGGAAAACATAAAATACATTATTTGATAAAATCATATTGTTCTAAATGCTGGAATATCTCCTAATATCTATTTGGACACAATTTCAGGGAGAGAAGGGAGGATGCACACCCCAATGCACAAACTATTAGCCAAATTCCAAATTTTACCGCTCCTTAATTTTTTCAGCTCATTTCACTGTGTTTTCACATTGTCAATCTACAAGACCTGACAAGGATTTCTTTATATTAAGGTCTCAAGAAGCCTGGACAAAAAGCTGAACGTCATCACCAAAACCAAGCCTGCCAAAATACTTCAGACAAATCTTCTCCTTCTTTCTCCTTCTCATTCTCCTTCTCCTTTCTCCTTCTCCTTTCTCCTTCTCCTTCTTTCTCCTTCTCCTTTCTCCTTCTCTTCCTCATTCTCCTTCTCCTTCTCTTTCTCATTCTCCTTCTCCTTTCTCCTTCTCCTTCTTTCTCCTTCTCCTTTCTCCTTCTCATTCTCCTTCTCCTTTCTCCTTCTTTCTCCTTCTCCTTCTCTTTCTTTCTCCTTCTCCTTCTTTCTCCTCCTTCTTTCTCCTCCTTCTTTCTCCTTCTCATTCTCCTTCTCCTTCTTTCTCCTTCTTATTCTCCTTCTTATTCTCCTTCTTTCTCCTTCTCATTCTCCTTCTTTCTCCTTATTCTCCTTTCTCCTTATTCTCCTTTCTCCTTATTCTCCTTCTCCTTCTTTCTCCTTCTCATTCTCCTTCTTTCTCCTTCTCATTCTCCTTCTTTCTCCTTCTCATTCTCCTCATCCTTCTTTCTCCTTCTTATTCTCCTTTCTCCTTATTCTCCTTCTGTCTCCTTCTCCTTTCTCCTTCTCTCTCCTTCTTATTCTCCTTCTTCTTTCTCCTCCTTCCTTTTCCTTCTTATTCTCCTTCATTCTCCTTCTCCTTTCTCCTTCTTTCTCCTTCTCCTTCTTTCTCCTTCTCATTCTCCTTCTTCTTCTCCTTCTTTCTCCTTCTCCTTCTTCTTTCTCCTTCTCTCTCCTTCTCCTTCTTCTCTCTCCTTCTCCTTCTTCTTTCTCCTTCTTATTCTCCTTCTTATTCTTCTTCTCCTTCATTCTCCTTCTCATTCTCCTTTCTCCTTCTTTCTCCTTCTCCTTCTTATTCTCCTTCTCCTTCTTTCTCCTT
>JAWMQZ010000057.1:2612016-2644040 GCA_035584835.1 Tangara arthus | reverse complement strand
CGTCCCGCGCTGTCCCGGCGCCTCAGCCTCCCCCGGGGCCGGCGAGCAGCCCCTCCGCGCCCGCGGGGCTGTCACCGCGCCGCCCGGGTGCGGCCCGCGGGGCGGCTCCGGCCCCGGGAGCAGCGGTTTGAGCCCGGGAGGTGCCGGGCTCTGCCTCTGAAGTGAGGCCAGAGAAGGGCAGCGGTGCTGGGGAAGGGGCTGGAGCACAAGCGGCGGCTGAGGGAGCTGGGGGGGCTTCGCCTGAAGAGCAGGACGCTCAGGGATGATCTTATCGCTCTCTACAACCATTGAAACGACGTTGTAGCCAGGTGGGGTCGGGCTCTGCTCCCAGGGAACCAGAGACAGGATGAGGGGACAGTGTTAAGCTGCTTTATGCTGGACATTAGGAAGAATTTCTTCACTTCAGACACGGGAATGGGCTGTCCAGGGAGGTGGTGGAGTCACTGTCGCTGGAGGTGTTTAAGAATGGACGTGGCACTTAATGGCAAGTCTGGTTGACAAGGCGGTGTTCGGTCATAGGTTGGACTGAATGATCTCAGAGGTCTTTTCCAATCTAATTGATTTCGTGATTCTGTGATTTCCTGGTAATGCGAGTGCAGTAATGAGCGGTAATGGATGGGGGGAAGATGCACCTGGAAGTGCGTGAGGAGGAGCCCAGCCCTGTGCTTTCAGCGTTTCGCTGCAGTGGAGGAATCGCTGCCGTTGTGATGGAAACTCGGCTGACACATCAATTAACTGCAACCCGCAGGCAGAGCCTCTCTCATAGATGCCTTGCCAAAACCTCCACACATGGTTTAGGGGAGTAGTGGACGCTTGATTTCACTGCTGTCATCCTGACTTCATTGATCATCCTCACTCATTTTCTCTCTTATCTAAATTGCTCCTTGGATTTTCAGTTTGGACTGTGTAATAGTTGGACAAAATCTTAATGTGGTTTCTGAAAACAGCAAAGTGTTGCCAGACTCAGCCCCTGAAAATCCAGCAGTTCTCAAAGAAAGTTGTTTTACAAACCTGCTGATGAATCAAGCCTGGAAAAGCTACTGATAGCAGTAGCAGGCAATAGAAATCACACGCATGTGTCTCAACCAGGTTAAAGTTTGCGTGTATCTCAATCAGGTTAAAGTTTATCGTTAAAGCTGCTTGGTACTCTGTGAAAGGATACACGTAGGAACTGCACATCTGTCTGGGTGGCTGTTTTCCTGCTGTCACAGATAGATTTGACAGAAAAACCATGGAAATGGGTTGAACCTTGACAATACACCTTGGCACTGAATGAGGGTGTTACTGAACAATCATTTGTTGCCACATCTTAATTTCCTTATATCTCCTCCTATGACTTTACAGTTGCTTATTCTTTCTGAAATTTTCTTTTTGTTTTTTCATCAATAAATTTAGTACTAGAAATCATTTCCCTGCATTTACCTTATCAATATGAGCACAGTGGGTTTTTATATTCTTCAGAAGGAGTTTAAAAAGAAGTTTAAAATACTCTTTTAGAGAATATTTACCAAAACAGCCACAGAAGTGCAGGAAGGCCTTTAGGTGATATAATTCTTCTGCAATTAAGCTATAGAAACATACTTTTAGCAAGTGCAATGATTTTAGTACATGTCTCAGTCTCTCTGAAAATATTAAAGGCACTGATAGAAATACTGTCAGTGATAGAGATTCTTTGTATAATTTGATATAACTGGATACCAAGTTGATAAGAACACAAAACCTTGAGAACCTTAAAGCAAGAAATGAGGTGGTTTAACATATTTTGAAATAAACTTTTAAGTTTACTTTGTACTCAAGCCAAGTGAAAGAGTTTTGTAGCACAGGTTGGATAAAGTTAGTAATTAAAAATAACACTTTTTCAGGAATTGAATTTACACTGTGGGGATAATCCTGTTGATGGTAGTCATGTTTTTAGATAGCAAATCTGGGGTTTGCTGTTACCTGTAAGTGTAGTGGCTTGGGTCAGTTTTTTGGGTACTACGGGTGGATGTTCCTATTGAGCTTTGTGCAGAGTAGGCGCATTGTTCCTCTGTGGCCTGGTGAAACAGGAGATGCTGAGAAACTGCTCACAGTGCCTTTCCTTGTCATTGCAGGTGTGCGAGTCCTGGTGGATGCCAGAGAGAAGCTCCACATCCCTTGGGGGGATCCTGCCAACCAGAGCAACGGTGACAAGGTGATGGCTTTCGACACGCGCGCGGTCACCGTGGTGCAGGGCATGGTGGAGACCGGGGTCTTTTTGGACTACCTGCCTGCCATCCGAGCCCTGTGGGCAGACAGTGGCATCCAGCACGCCTATGACAGGCGCAGGGAGTTCCAGCTGGTAAGATTTGCCTTTCAGTGCCTTTAAGTGCCCGTGTGTGATTTTGTTCCTGCCTTGCTTCTCTGTGAAACGCCGACCCGGCCGCTTCTGTACGCATTTTTGAGTGGTTGGCTGTTACTCTGTGGTGTTGCACACAGCTGCATTTAGCTACTTCCCCCCTTTTTTTAATAATAATAAAAGAGATTCTGACGTAATCGTCCTCATTTCATATGTGGGAAAGCTGAGGTATTGAGGGCTTTTAAGTTTTGTAACAAAGCTGGTACCTGCACAGTATTTTTACTATATGATTATTACCACCCTTTTATTAACTGGTGCATCAACTTAACTAAGCCAAGCAAAAAAAAACGGTTTGTCAAAAAAAACCTTAATAGTAATGTGATTTTTGAAGAAAAGATATGCACGGGTTAATGAGAAGAATTTAAAAACCACTCCCTTCTCTATTCCAGTTTGAGCAATCTAGCAAACATTCCCTCTGTATACTTCCTGTTTAATTTTCAATGTCTGTGTTAATACTCATGTAATGAGATTTTTGTTGCGTTGAAGTTCTCAGCTTCAGTGTAACAAAATGGAATGGAAATATAATGGAATTCACAATTTTATTTTAGTGGGGTAGAGATGGAGTACACAATTCAGTAGTGGGATTGGAAAGGAAAAAGAAACCTCTTGATTCTTGAGCAGCAGCTCGAACTGTCTGTGACAGCTGAACTCCCTTTGCTCCATTCCCATGCAAATGCTGCAAAAAGAAATGAAAAATTTTGAGGTAAATTTGATTGTTCATTGACTTGTGTATGCCAGTGGCATAGGGTTTTGTGGGGGTGGGGGTTGAGAACCTTAAAATAGATTAAATCTGTTCTGGTAGGTCTCTCAAACATTAGTGGCTTTGTGTTTTTATGTCTTAAAAATAACCTTTGTGTTAGTGTGAATCCAAACAATAGCTCATGATGTCTCCTGTTGAGCTATTATGAATGGTTGTGTAATCATAGCCTGACTTAAAGAGGTTGTGTAAATATTCTATAAATATGTATTGCCCTGATCATGGAATGTCTTCTGCAGATTGCAGAATGGGCAGGTGCTGCAGTGGCCTATCACCTGCCCAGCCCTGGGCTGAGCTCTGTAAATAAGTTCCTAAGGAGACCTGTTGCTCCTTGAGTTTCACCTTCAAGTGATCATAAAAAAGTAATTGCTCTTCTGTAGTCAAGATTCTGGTGCAGATGTGACTTCTAGTGGTGTAATTGCTGTGCTGGAGGGATCTGCTTAAAATCTGTTCAATAAAACAGTTTTGTCTTCGATTAAACATGTTTAGTGACTTGAGGCTGTGTAGCAAAGGGAAGGGAGCAATTACTGTTCTGTCATCTTGAGGCCCTGGGAAGTGGGTTCTTTTCATAACTGAAACATGTGCGGAGTTTCACTTTGAGTGGGTTGTGAAGAGGGTAGTGATGAATTTGTTCTTCTGAACCTTACAGAAAGAAAGCTGTTGCTTTCTTCTGTAAATCCCTAAATCTGTGTAATTATCTGCAAAAATATATATTTATCATGTTGTGCTTTAGGTAAAACTGCAATATTTTTTATGTGCTCTTAATAGTTCAGTACTATCCTAATAATTTTTGAAAGCAAGGTAACTGCTTTATTTTTTCTTATATTACTTTATATCCTAAATTCTTTCAAAATTTCAGCTGGACATATTTATGCCAAGTTATAAACATGAAAGAAAAAAAAAAGGCAGCTGAATGATGTCATTGTGTTGAGTGCAGGCACTGTGATCTGTACTGGCCAAGCATGAAGTCTCAGTTTGACCCCAGTAAGCTTCAGCTTAACTTCTGCCAGAGCTCCATGTGGGCAGCAGAGCAGAGGGAAGCTCCTGGAGCAGTGTGGATTCTTGCTGTACCTGCTCCAGGCTTTGCAGAAGAGTGCTCAGAGAGTTCCTGTGCTGTGACAGGAGAGGAGGACACAAATGGTTAAGGAGGGAGTGACAGGCGTGTCCCAGTCAGGAGGTAGAGGAGGAGGAAGTTGGGAGAGACACAGACAGTTCAGGCGTGTCAAGTACTGACTCTTGAAGTGAAGGCTCCAGACTACAAATTTTTAACACTGTAGAATGGGGAAAAAAGAGGAGAATACTGTTCTGCTTCCAGTTTAACTGCTTGTAGCAAAAAATATGATGAGAGATAGCAGCAATGATTAGATGAGTAGGAGAGAGGGAAAAGTGGCACAAAAATAGCGTGGAGCTCTGGGGCTGACACGGTAGAGAAACATTATTGGGCTGTATCTGCTCTAACTTCTTTTCAGACTGTTGAGTGAGTTTAATTTTTCACTGGACTGAAAAACATGGCTCATACTAAGAGAGCACAGGCAGAAACAGTGGGGAAGTGTTTGCCATGGGAATAGGACACTCTGGGACCGAGGTAGAGGTGAGCAAATGGAAAATGGAGCAGTGATGGGTAAGGAGTGAAAAATGTCAACATTTACATATAAATTCCGGAGGAAAGGCAGCAAGAATGTGTACTGTAGAAGCCATTTGTAGCCTGGGTAGAGAAAAAAGGTTTAAAATTGAGATTTCTGCAAGAATATGGTTAAAACATCAACATATATGAACGTTTGTGACGGCTTGTAAAGCTGCTCTTGCTTTTATCTTTTCCTCCAGGATCTTTTACTGGTGATGTTGGGAGCCTAAGGAAACAATGAGATCTTTTTATAGCAGCAAAAAAAAAAGAACTTGCTTGTATTTTAATGGAATTAGGAATCAGCATTTCCATGTCTAGTTCACTGGAGTGTCCTTCCTCATTTTGTTAACTCAAGTGGTCATGGGATAGCCAATATGATTTATTTTCCTTGGTATAAAAATAGGGACCTTCTGGCCACTAGCAGCAGCATTTATGAAAATTCATTAGGTCATGCTTGTGTAGTGCTTTAAAACTGGAAAGAGCTAATTACAGCTTAGTGCAATATGTGCCACTTCAGTGCTTCCCAGGTGGTTGATGTTATAATCCCTCACATTTTATTACAAACCAGACTCATTCAGGTGCTTGTTCCGCTAGCACAGGTAGCTGCACACTGGCCTGGCTCTGCAGCTGAGGCAGTTCTGTAACTTACACTGGAGGTTCTGGTCATCCTCAGGCTTCCCCTCCATCCACCAGGCGTGTTTCTCCTCTGGCCTCTCAGGAGGCTGGCAGGGCTGAGTTACAGATTTAGTCTGAATCAGCCCAACACCTGACACCTCATTAACATTTCACATTTCCCGTCAGTGCTTGGTTTCCGGTAAAAATCTGAAGTGACTTGGATAAACACAACCGTTCTGTCAGTTCTGCAGCATGCAGGCTGACTTACCTGAGCATTTCCTGGTTGTTCTGTTTGTGCTGCTGAGCTTTTAGTGTGTGGTGTAAGGGTTTGCTGTTCTCCTGGAGCTTTGCTGAGCAGCCTTTGGTGCTGTGGAACACTGAGCAGGGCCCTTGTGAGTAAGAGTAGCCTTGTGCTTCCCTCTCATGTCAGTCATTTCTTGAACTTGCTGTGAGAGCTGTTAACAGAGAAGCATTTTGAAGTGTTCTCCAGGAGTCTCATTGTTCTTTGAGAATGGAAGAGTGTGATGAGAGCCGAGTTGTTCAGATGTGTGATAAGCTTTGAATGTGTTCAGGGTTTGTTCTTGTTGAAGGTAACTTTTGGGTGGGTTTTGATCTTTGCCACCAGCAGTTGTTGATCTTCAGACAGATACTTAATGCCCTACTTGCTGTTTAAATGAATGTTGTTGGGTATTTTAAAGCCAGAAAGCTGCAGAGATGTGAGATGACACTTTATTTTTGTCCATATCTGCATAGAACTGCAGGCACAGATGATACAATAAGGATTATAGGATATGCACTCACCTCTGGATCACAACTTTTTCTGTGACATGTCTGCAAGTGCTAGATCAGATTATAGAAGACAGGAAAAGGCGTGTTCTGCTTGAAGTGACACTGATAGCTCTGCAGCAGCTTCCATGTAGCATTTTTCTTTTGCAGACAAGTATTTTTGGCGAGTATTGGTCAGTTTATTGTATTTTGTCTTATTCTCCTTGGGCTTTTCACGGTTCTCTGTGAATATTAGTGGGGCTGTTGTACTCACAAGAATATTAATTAAACTCTGCTGAAAGGATGAGTCCTCAAATGGACACTACAGAATATTAGGAAAGTTTATTGTTCTTTCAACACATCGTGAAATGTGCCTGATTATAGAGACTAATCCTGCAGTGGTCAGTTGTGTGTGAAGCCAGGCTGAATTGCCAGATGTTGAGGTTTTCCCATTTTGGAAGGTGGATTCCCATTTTATGGGTCAGCTGTGAGGTCAGTGCACCAAGTCCCTCTGAAGTCACAAGTGTAGAGCTGGAAAAAGAGTGTCTTCCCTGTCATTCATGGAAGTGTCCACATTGTGTTTATGACAATGGCTTTCAGAAGCCTTTCAGCAGCTTCTGCAATGTTTTCCTTCCAGTGATCATCTCTTTAACCTCCCCACACCCCTACATTGGGCAGTACGCGTGGCTTTCCCCTTGGATCTCCTCTTGGATCTGGGATTGGATGTTCAGAGCTCCCACTCTGCTTGAAGGGTGCAGGAGTTGCTTCTCTTGGGACATGAGTGCATAAAGTGTTGGGAGGAGGTTTCTGAGACCGACAGGAGAATCTTCATTACACACATGAGATCCAGTCATCCAGCATTTCTCTAAACATTGACTATTTGGGCACTTAATAATTCAGAGTTAGTTTATTGAAATATATTGTTGCAATTACACTAACTATTGCTTAAATTTCTATGTGGAAACTCAAAAAGCTGCTGCTTTATATATGTTGAAGTATGAACAGTTTTTTCCCCTTTCTCTAATCAGTACTCTGCCAAACATCAGATCACAGGATGGCCTGTGTACAGTGAGCAATGACTCCTTAAAGCCCTTGGAAAAGGCTGCTTGCCATCTCATGGTCTTCAGGTGAAAAGGATTTATCGAAGATTGTAGCTATAACTGGAAAGAAAAGTGCTTTGCAAATTTATACTTCAAAATGAGCCATTCAAATCCTCCAAAGAGACTTGGATTTTTTGAAGATTTGCTGTTTTTCCAGCTCCAATGAGAAGATAATGCTGGTTTTGAGTTAGTATTAATAAGACTCCTTTTAGGGATTAACTCTGGAGTCCAGCAGTAGAGGCTTGAGTGTGCTTACTCCAGATTTGTGACCAAAAACCCTTCAGTGTATGCCAGTGCTTTGGTAGTGGGGATTGACTGTAATATTTCAGTCAAGCTGAGTGATCTTCAGGTGAATTATACCAATTTAACACGAAATGCCATTTTTTATCCTTTTCCAAATTGGGATTAGGATTTCTGTTTCAGCCTCTGAGAGCTGAAATGCTGTTTCTGGGACTGCCTTCTTCCCTTCCCACCACTCTTCCTTTCCTGCTTGCTAACTTTTCTTATTAGCAGCAAAATATTGAAGTGTTTGGAGAGTGGACTGGTCTTTATTTCCAGTTGGTGCTGGTCTGGTTTTAATGGAGAACCTCTTTGCCATATTTTTTTCAGAATGTTGCTATATTTCTTTTTTTTTTATATATATATATTTTTTATATTTTTATTTTTTGTTGCTATTAAGCACAAATGTCGTTCTGGACTTGAGAGGTCTTTCAGCAGGAGCTGTCTAGATGTAGACATGTTGTGCCTGAATCAGGATGAGTTGTCTTCCAAGCAGGAATGCCTTTGGAGTCCTGTGTGCTGCACTTGGCTTGTGCAAGCCTATATTTTCTGCATGGTTTCAGTGCAATCTCTCAGGATGGAATTCCTCATTCAAACTCAATCCAGATACTGACTAACCTGGTCTAGTGGAAGGGGTCCCAGCCCATGGCAGCAGGTTGGAACAAGGGGATCTTTAAGGTCTTTTCCAACCCAAACCATTTTGGGGTTTTGTCATCTGTTTATGGGGAGCCTCTGCTTTTAAAATGCAGACTTGTACAATGCAGTGTGGGAGCAGAGGGATGTGTTCTTATACATATGCCATCCCCAACAAGCTGTGTCCTGTTGATAGTCATGTGCCTTAGTTTCCTAAACATTTTATTGCAGAAGACTAGAAGGTGACCTACTTCTTGCAAAAAAAGGGAATTCTATAACCAAGCTGTGGTTAAATAACTAGCAAATACAAGTGCCCTTCTGAATATGAATATTCACATCTTGAGCGTGTGAACCTCTTCTCAGCAGGTTGTTTTGAATCTCTGCAAATGTGTTAGAGGAGCTTTTGCTGCTTCTGCTGTGCAGTGTAAACTGAGCCCTTGGTGCAGACATTTATTGCACGCTCATTTCCGTGCTCTCTACTCACCTGCAAGGTGTTGCATGTTGGTACTTGCAGAGCTGTCTCCTTACAACCTTTGGAATTTAAACAGCACTGGCTGCACCCCTTCTGGGTCCATTTAGAACTGACTTCCTGAACACAAACCCTGCACAGTCGCTGGGCTTGTGGCTGTCAGCAAATCTGTGTGGGATAAATGCAGTGTCATCTTCCATGCCTGTGTTCTGCACCTGAGGCAAGGAGCAGAGAGGGATCTTTTCATGTGTAAATATGGAATCCTTCAGGACTGAGCTGCCATGCCAGAGGCAGTGCTGATTTGTGCTGCTGTTCCCTAATTTGAGTTTGCTGTAACAGGGCTTCAGCCTTAGAGGCTGGTGAAGTCTGCTCTCACCAAGCACATATTACATCTAGGTTGTACTGGGTGACTGTTTTGGATCTTTATTGTCCCAGATTTCAGTTCTTGAATGCTTTGATATCTTCTGGCTTCAGGCTGCGCCTCTTACACAGAACGAGCAAAGGAGTAGGAAACTTCAGCTTGTGGTGGCTGAGGAAGTTGCTTAAGAAAATGTGAGAAAACCAAATGCAGCTGACCTCACTCACTGCGTCAGAAAAGCAACAGAATAACTGTAGTTGTGGGAAAGCAAGATAATCTCTGTGCCAGCATTGTGTCTGCTGGCACTTTCCTTTGCTAAGGATCTGAATTATCAAATTCAGTTGAGAAGTTTGAGGCTGCAGAACCTGCCCTTTTACAGAACAACAAGCTGTATACTCACAGTGCTGATGGAGGCTGCCTCATACCAAGTGGTATCTTGTATCACTCTGCAATATGAAACCTTTATTTATATCTTAAAGGTGAATAAATCAGTCATAGAACATGATATTAGTTAACTTGGCAGCCTCAAACTGTAAATAAAATGTGTTTAATTCAAATAAAAATCTGAATAATCCCAGAGATTAGCACTTATATTTTATCCCAGAGTTGCCTGATGGGTTGAATTTAAATAGTGATAAAGAAAATGTTTAAGAGTCCATCAGCAGCTAAAAAAGTCCTAAATTACTTCCTGTATCTTCTTAACTTGCATGTGTGCATTAACAAGAAACATCAGGTAACAGAGCTGGAAAAGTTGAGGAATTTTAAATACAGAAAACACCCTGAATTATCATCACAGTAACTGACAACAACTACTTCAGAAAAGAAAATTTCTGGACAGTAATAGGGGGTGAGCTGCCTTTTACAGCACTCAGTTCACTGTACCATGTTGCACACCTCTCCATCATAGTCATTCCTGCCTTAAAGTTCTTTTCCTTCAGTCTCCTCAGTTAATAAGTGAAATATCATTCTCCTCTTCAGAGACTTAACCAAGGAACTGAAAAGACCCCAAATTCTTTTTATGGCTCAAGGGTACAGGAATGTGTAATACCACAAGAGTTTCTGTTTCTTTTTCCTTTGTGTAAAGATGCTGAGGAAATAATTTTAAACAAAATGCTGGGATCTCTGCAGCCAGCCTGGGAGCACTTCTCTCTTTGGGCACATGATGGTATTTTATCACCCACTGGTGAGCAAATCAAGAGGATGCAGAATTTCCAGGGGTGGAAACATTTGTATTTCAAAATATCTACACAGAATTGTGGGGGAAAAAAAATGTAGGGTGATTACTAAAATTTTAGAAGTGAGTGCTGTTGGGACTCTTAAATATACTTGCTCTAGTAATTGATTTCTATTTCTTTTTAGTTTTAGTTAATTCATAGTATGAAATTCTGAAAGTGACATGAAATGTTTTCTACCTCTTGCTGCTGTTTAGGGAGTCTTGTGTGCTTCACTGTTACTTTGAGCTCTTTTAAACACAACTTTTAGTAGTTTTTAAAACCACCAATATTCAGCTAATGGTACAGGTAGCTCTTTCACTAGACCCAGTAAATTATCACAGGATCATGTCAGCTTGGAAGGAGAGCTGGTTTGTGAGTGCATCACTGGCTGCAAACAGAAATACCAGAACTTAATTGAAATGGATTCTTCTAATTGAGACAGAGGAAGGAACTAAAAAGCATTTGGTCATCTGGATTTCTCATGAGGCTGAAATAGGAACCAAATGTACTTTAAAGCTGAATCCTAGAGAAGTGCATTGGCATCCAGTCCAGGGCTCTGATTTTGAAATGTTGTGATTTAGTGCAGAGTTTATGCAATAATGGACTTTTCAAGCATCTTCAAGTTCAGTATGGCCAGTTTTAGTGCTGATCCATTTCCACATGCCAAATATTTGTCATGTTTTTGGGAGCCTTTGCTGGTCTTGTACAACTTGGAAGCAAGTAAAGCTCTAAATGATGGATGGCAGATTTGCAGACTCACCACTGCTCCAGCATTAGATTAAATGCAGTTGGAGTTGCAAACACATGAAGTCATGGAGCCAGTGGGTCAGTGCTCTGAAAGAAGAGCAAATGTTTACAGTCTGGTTCCAGTCTGTTTTGTGTGCAAAACATCTGAGGTTTGTAGAGATGCTGCCCAGAGTGTAAATAGTAACTGGGAGGTGGCAGTTTCTCCTTGGTCAGTGCATGTTTTCATAGGATTTCTAGGGCTGTGTGTTCTGGGCCTTGGAGGATTGATTTCATCAATGAAATTTGAAAATCTTCTGCAAGGTATTGATGTCTTCCCTAAAGTAAACTCTGTGGAAGAAGAGTTTGGATTGTAAATACTTAGGGAGGGAGTAAAAAGACCTTTGAAGAAACAAAGTTCACCTGATCCTTGCTTTCATGGATTAATTTCTGTTCAGGTTCTGGCAAGCTGCAGCCTTTTGGTTGGGTGCTCTGGGTCTGTGGTTGTCCCATGTGTTCCTCAGGCTGGCTCTGATCTCCAGAAGGGGCCGCAACACCCTTGAGTTTGCTTCCTATTTGATGGTGATCCTAAGGAAAATCATGGAATCACAGAATGCTTTGGGATGGAGGAACCTTAAAGCTCCTCTTGTTCCTCTCCCAACCTTCCACTATCCCAGGGTGCTCCAAGCTCTGTCCAGCCTGGCCTTGGACATTCCAGGGGTGGGTCAGCCTGTGCCAGGACCTCACAGGGAAGAATTTCTTCACTCCAGGATTGATGCTGTGGACTCTGAGGGTTTTTAATTGTTGGAAGGAGTCTCAGCTGTCTCTAGAATATGTTACATCCTGGTTTTCAAGCAGTCTTTCAGAATTAGAAATCCAATAGCAGAATGCCTGGTGTGGAGAAATTGTAGTTTTGTAGGCTTTAGTGGAGTGCTGCTTCCTACCTAAAAGCTGTAGTGACTTTGCATATTTTTGAGCAATTAAGAATTCAGCAATTAAATTCCACCAGGAGAGGGGAGGGATACCTAACTAAGAAAACTGAAATAGATTTCTTCCCTCTTAGGAAAGTAATTGAAAACTGGAACAGTTTGCTCTGTGGTATACTGGTATGCAGATTAGCTTCTTTTTACAGTTCAATCATATTTTAATTAATTTAATTGGAGGGGCATGGTCTATATGAAACTGTGTAAATGCTCTACTGATGGGAGACAATCTGTGTGAGTTGTGTGTCTGGCACTTTGAAGGGAGAGCACTGCTGAACTGGGTGCAGGAAGGAGCAGCAGCTGATGCTGGAGCCTTGTTTGGAGTATTTAATTCCAGGCTGGCTTGGTGACATCCTTCTGTCACTCTCAGGGTATGGCAGATGTCCCCAGCTTGCAGGTGCTGCCAGGGTGTCACAGTGCAGGGCCCCAGGTTGGCGTGCTCTGTCTCCCTCCATTTGTTATCCACATTTTGAGAATTATGGATTAATTGGATTACACTAAATAGGGGATAATAGATTAAAGGGATATTATTGGGTTAAACCCCTTCTTAAACCCCTTCACCTTTCTTTGTTAATGCTGTTATGCAAGATAAAAATGTCACTCATGAAATACACTTGGGCTGACTCCTCTCGTGGTGCTTTTGGAGTTGAGCACCCTCCAGCCAAAGTGATCCAGCTGTTGCAAGCGCAGATTCTGCTCTGCCACCAACAGGTTTTACAAAAGATGGCTTCTGTGAGTCAGGACTTGAACCTTTCCTTTTTTTAGGACAGATACTGAGTTTGTGGGACCAAACACGAGGCAGGTTTCACTTCTACCCCGCGTGACGCAGTTCTGATGGCTCTGAAAAAAGGCAAACACAGCTCGAGCTGCACACAGGGAGCACTGAAAAGGGGAAATGGGGCTGAGCTCTGAGAGCTGGGCTGAGCTGTGACGCATTTGTGATGTGGATTGATGAGCAGCAGCATTATTTTGTACTCTGTATCAGCAAGTGTGCCTGAACTCTCTGTTCTTGCAGAGAAATGGGAATTAATCCCCAATGTGCTGAATTTTATCTCTGGAAATGGGCAGATCAGGTTTAAGTGACTATTCAAGTGGTTGAGCTGGAGAGAAAGAAGCTGGGAGATGTGAGATGTCTGGTCTTGACACACGCTGTCTGTGCTTCAGCCTCTAAGAGACCCTGCTGCTGTGCTTCCCTGCCTGGGAGGCTCTGCTTAGTTACTTCAAGTTGTCCCTTCCTTCCCAGACAGTCCAAACTCACTCATACACAAAAATCAGTTTCCCTTTTTGCACTCTGAGATCAGTTAATGAACCACCATGACCCCAGCTTGTACTAGCAGATCCTGACACAGCCCTTGTAAGGCTGCTCCATTCATGCTGGAGAGAGAAGCTGGGAGATGTGAGATGTCAGGTCTTGACACACACTGTCTGTGCTTCAGCCTCTAAGAGACACTGCTGCTGTGTGTCCCTTTGCTTCCCTGGGTGGGTGAAGAGACAAAATCTGCCTGGGAGGTTCTGCTTAGTTATTTCAAGTTGTCCCTTCCTTCCCAGACAGTCCACACTCACACATACACAAAAATCAGTTTCTCTTTTTGCACTCTGAGATCAGTTATGAACCACCATGACCCCAGCTTGTACTAGCAGATCCTGACACAGCCCTCGTAAGGCTGCTCCATTCATGCTCCCACAGGCAGCAGTGCCATTTTCCAGCAGTTTGCCCTTTGGTTTTGGAGAGTTTGGGATTAATTTCACTTGGAACACTTGGCTGCCCTGCACATGGCCACAGTAATGCTCATGTGGGCATAAATGGGGACTGCTGTGCTTTGGCCGTAATTAACACTTAGAGAAAGGAAAGCTCTCACAGGGAAATGTGTCTTGTGTTAGTGCACACTCAAATATTTTGACCCCAATTTTCAATTTTGGAAGTAAATATACTACTCCTTGCGTGGGCTTTTTTCCCCAAATACCTTCAGCAACATTATTAAAAATTAGTTATTGTATATGCTTATTGTAAACTTCCAGAATGCTGCTGATACTGCTTGAAGAATGAGTGTTAAATCGAGTATTAGAGTATGGAGTGGCAATTCAGAAATCAATTGTTTCCCTTCACTTTAGGAGAGACCAATCAAGTTGCTGGGTTGCTGCTGTAAAACAGGAAAAGTATATTTTTAAAAGTTTAGTTCCTTGAGTAAACAGGTTACAGGTGTGAACTGGGGAAGTTTTGTCCTAGTCTATTGACTGGGGCATCTTTAAAAGAGGAATCCTCTTCAAAAAGCCGTGGGAGGAGTGACTGGAAAGAGAAATTGTAGAAACCTGAAAGCTGTGAAGGAACCAAAATTGTTTCATTTACCTCCAAGTGTGAGACCAGCAAAAGAGACCAGACCAGTTGAATGTCATGACATGAGACTTGGTTAAACCTGCTGCTCTAACAATCAAGACAGCTGTGGATTTGAGCTCATTAATGTAATTAGGATATGCATTCATGGCATAAATGTATCACCTGGATCATCTCTCTCCTTTGTGCAATGCTGTGGATGTTCCCTGTTTGGGTGGAGGAGGTTGTGCCCTGTAATCTCCCTTCCTCTGGGAATCTGCATTGATTGATTTGATGGAAATGTTTCTCCATTCATTATCCCTCTGTTTATTACTGTCATTTCAGGAGACATCTGCTAAACCTTCCGTGGCAGCACTATTGATTTGTACTCAGTCTTCTTTTAAATCAGCTTAGGGTGGGGTGGCAAGGAAAAAAGGTTACTGAAGATTCTTTCCTTTGCCAAAATCCTCAGATATGGATTTTCCTGGATTAAGCCCCTAACAGAAAAACACCCTGTACATAATGAAGTGTGTGCTATAAGTATTACTAGGGTGCTGTAAAATGCAGAATTTTCAGACCCTGTTTATGTCTCCATCATCTTCCTTCAAGCTGATTCTCCAGAGTTATGGATGGTTTGGTTTGCATATTTAGGCATGTACACACCAGCCTAGAAGCACTGCAATTACCTGTTCTTATTCTAAACTAGGCTTGTAAAAAAAGCTTATTTTTGGTGGTGTTTTTGTTTCTAGTGTTTTTGTGGGTTTTTAATTAAATAAAATAGGAAATATTTGTTTCTCTTTTTCAAGAAATTCAAGTAAGGTCAGGAAGAGAAAATGTTTGGTGGTTCTTAGAGTTCTAATATGGAGCTAGTAAGTTATATCTCCTATTTTCTTAAAGTATCACATTTATTATTTCAGACACTTAATAAGCCCTGTCAGTTCAGTATGTTCCACTGAACTTGCAGCCAAACCTAGATGGTTTGATAAATTGTTTCTTTCTTTAAACTTTGTGATGACTAAATCTTTATTTGATGCTTTTTTTCTATCTCTTTTTTCTTTTTTAAGCAATTGGTAGTGGAAAAAATGCAGTTTCCTTGATCCCCTTGAAGAGCTAAGAAGCCATTTGGCTATGCTAAGGTTTCAACAAATCATATTTAGATTGCTGACATTGTTTTCATGGAAACCAAATAAATTGGTGCTTCCTGGGTTTAAAAGATGTGTTCATCTAGTGTGTATTTCATGTAGGTTTTTTTTTTTCTTCCCTCCCCAGAAATATTTTTGTGGTTACTTTGCTTTAGGCAGTAACCAAACAGTGATCTTTGTGCTGTGTTTTGCTTAGAAAAGATACTTGCTCTGGTTTACTGCAGATGATCACACCAGCAGGTGTTGGCCTGCAACTAAATGACCGCCTCTGCTTTGGAAAAAGAATGAATTTGTAAAATATCTTAGTAAAAAAAATGGATTATAGAACTGGAGATACTTCATTTAACAAGTAGTTTAATGCAAAGTTGTAGGGGAAGCTGTTGTGTCAGTCACCTTGATGGGAGTAAGATTTCAGTGTTTTCATGTACATTCATGATGAAGTGGCTTGGCTCTCTCAGGGAGGATCACAGGGCTCCAGGAGACACAGGCTGGTTTGACTCAAACCTTTCTGAAAATGAAATAGTTGACAGTTATGAATAAAGTTACTTAACAGTCAACTTCCTGTGGTTTACATGCATTTCTGAATCAGGAGGAGGCTGAAGGGCCACAGCTGAGACATGTATATTCCATCTGAACAAAAAAGGGCATCTTTCTCAAGCATTCAAAAGGGACTGCTTAAAAATCCAATACCCTGATATAATTTAACAAAGTTTAAAACAGCCAGAGCACCCTCCTGTAACTCCAGCTGTGTGGGTTGTTCATTTTGCTGTATTGGGGTGTGCTCAAGAAATTTGCTTATTGCAGTACATCAGTATTCATTTGAGATGTGTGCCCAAGCCTGTGCTGGGTTTTGTCCTTGTGTTGGCGTCTTTGGGCTGTACTTGGAGTGCAGGGGAGGGGAGTGGGCAGGGGGTGGGTTGGGCTCCATGGCATGGCTGGTGCCTGCAGTGTCACTGCAGCCTTCAGAGATTTACATTTCCAAACTGCTCAGCTGTACAAATGACTTCGGAGGGTTCATCTGCATTTGGAAAAGAAAATTCACATGGGACTGATTTGAGGCTGTCACACAGAGCCATGGAGTGGTGTGGAGGGACACCTGCCATTATCCCAGCTTGTTCCGAGCTCTGTCCAGCCTGGCCTTGAACATTCCCGGGGTGCAGCATCCACAGCTCTGGGCAACTTGTGCCAGTGCCACAGAATCCTCAAAGTGTAAAGAATTTCTTCCTAATAACCAGTCTAAACCTCCTTTCTGTCAGTGTGAAGCCATTCCCCCTTGAACTCTCACTCCAGACCCTTGTAAATAGTTTTTCCACTTTTTCTTTGAGTACTGAAGGCCACAGGTGACCCCAAAGTCTTCCCTTTTCCAGGCTGAACATTCCCAATTCTCTCAGCCTTTCCTTGTAGGAGAGGTGCTCCATCTCTGTAATCAACTTGGTGGCCTCCTCTGGACTCCTTCCAGCAGGTCAAGGTCCTTCCTGTCCTGGGGACATCTCTGTATTTTTAGCTAATCTTTAAATTTCCGTCCTATGTACTCACAGAACGTGGGTGTGAAGACATCAGGAGTGTAATGGAGAACTGTGGGGGTTTTCATGGGGGCAGATCCTTCAGTTTTCTCATTTCTGTCTCGATTTTGCCCTTGGTGCGGCTCCTTTGTGGTGTGGCACCACAGAGTGATTGCTGAGCAGCCTCGTGGCAGGGCTGGACATGGTGAGCCACACAGGCATTAGTGGCACAGAGTGGGGAAACCCAGTTTCTTTTTTCTAGTCATCTTGGGTAAACCAGAGAGTTTACAGTTTGTCAGAAAGGAAATTTTAGGTGACAGCTGGTGAATACAGCTATTTAAATATGGTCACTGTCATGGATTTACTGAGTGGGATCTGGTTCTCTGTCTACTAAGAAAAAGCAGCCTAACACAGAAGCTGCCTTTGGGGCTGCTGTTGTGCAGGGATGTGAATGGGTCCTTTTCTAACTGATTTTTAAAAATAGGTGGCACTAAAGCTTTCCTCAGTTGTTGTGTGCTGAGTTTTTCAATGTGTTTCTCTTCATTATTGGATAAAATAAAAAACTCCCCACTTTGGGAAGGGTTTGAAGCTTGGCTGCTTTGTAATGCTGCCTCTTTGAAGCTTGTTTAAATGGGTCAAAACTCTCTGGTTCTCCAGTAGTGCATTGTGATAAAGATCTGTTCAGTGAGGTAGTTTGCAGTTCAGGAGTGTCTGTAGTTAGCAGAGCTCAACCTGCTGATAGCAACATGTCCAGGGCAGACAGAAAATTACCCCTGGCTTGTGGCTGTGTGGTGTGGCTGGAGTGGGATGGGAGAAGAGATGATGAGTTTGAGGCTGTTCTAGGTTTTTAATTGGTATGCAGATTAGTAAAAAACAGTGAATGAACAACTTCTATCCTTGGTTACAGAGCTGAGTCATGTCCCCAGCACTTGCTGTCTGAACAGATTTTTGTGAGGGGAGAGCCCAAGCAGCTGAGCCCACGGTGTGGAGGAGGGAAGCTGGAATGTCTCAGCTTAATGAGCTGTGTTATGTTGGAACTGATGGATTTAATAGTTCAGTCTCTTCAGTTTCAGCCTGGCCACCTTGATATTTGTGTGCCATTGACTCTGATAGATGACAGCCCAGAAGTGGAGCTGGCATCTCAGTGCTCCCTGAGTGACTTTGCTGTTGGATGGGTGGCTCTGCAGTGTTGCTGTCACTGCAGGCCTGTGCATTTTGCATTTGTGATTTCAGGAAATCCCCTCTTTTGGAAAGCTGCCTGTGGGGATGTTTTGTGACCTTTCCAGGCTGTGGTTTGCTTGTCTGCTCCAACTGCTCTGAGCATTGCAGTAGCTGCAAGCCCTGGGACTTAAAGGAGAGGTAGTAACTTCCACATTAACTGCAGAGTTAATGCTTCTTTAGGGAGTAGGTATTGCTGTAAGTTGTATAAAAAGCTGTCTGAGATTAAAATGCATGTTTGTATGCACACACACACAAGTTCAGCCTCGGAGGCCCAGGTATTCCAGAGTAAATACCTGCACTTACTGACTCTGACATCTGCCTCATTGGTATGTAGCCAGCCCTGTGGGGAAGGGAAGCTTGCCAGCTCCTGTTGGCACCTAAAAAAGAAATTAAATCTGACCTTAAATTTTATTTTGCCTTAGTATTCAGCTACAGACAGTGGCTTTAGCACTTGGAAGACCTGAATTCTGATCCTGTTACTCCTTCTTGGGAAGCTTGATGGATTCATGCATCAGGGTTGTTTATTTTCTGTGAAATAGGAATGCTCTTCCCTGCATACCTTCCTTAGAGGATTGAGGCTGGAACAGATGATGGAAAAGACACAATACTGCTATCATTGCAAGCAGCTGCTGCTGTGTGCTACTAAAATGGTGTTTTTGTCACCCCAGAGAAAATCAGGACAGCTGAGCCAAAGAGGAGGTAAAATAAGGCACAGAGGTGTGTTGGGCTCTCTCCCTGCAGGTGTGTCGAGCACGAGGCATGTTCCAACCAGAGCCCCAGTTTTGCCTCATTAAACGTTGATGTTCAAATTGCACACTTGAAGGTGTGGCATCTCCTTGTATTATGTAACTTATTTTAGTGCCTGGAAACCTTGCAAAGGTACCTTGCTGATGTGTCTGCCAGAACCCTTTTTGGCCTTTATTTACCCTGCTCTGCTCAGGGTAGATGCTTAGATGACACAGTTGAATAGTGAGGTTTATATTCTCCCTAGATAGGCTTGCAGAGCTCAGATTGAAGCGAGGGGAAGTCGTTATCAGGGTGTAGCTCCTGTCCTAATTCACTTGTCTGGATTAGGTGTAGTCACCCCAACCTCAGATGCTGTTTGATTTTCTCATCAAGAAAACTCAGTCAGAATTCCTGCTCTTCCACCTGCAGAGTGAAAACACGGGTGGTTTCTTTTCTACACTTACTGTAAAATGAGTCAGTTACAGCTGGGAACTAAGAATTTCCAAAAGGAAACAGATTTGTGCTTCTCTGAGGATGCTGAGAACCTTAAAAATGTGCTTTCCTCTGCAGTGAATTCCATCAGTACATTCCTATTGCAAGTGAACTCAGGTGCAGCAGGATCCATGGCAGAATTCCTCCTTAATCCCAGCACCCTGATGGAGTTCTGCAGGCTTGACTGGGGTTCAGGTTTACCATGAAAAAACCTTTAGTTCTGCATTACTGGAGGGATTACAAACTGCAGTTACCTTTGCCAGGACAGGGATGAGTTGAACCCAGAAGAAAAACCTGGATAATAAATGTGATATCATGGACAGCAGCTCTGCTCATCACTCAGAGTAAGATGTTCTGGTCCAGTTTGGTGTCTGGTAGGAAACTTGAGTAAAATGCTTTGTGTGCTGTGGTTTCTCATCCTGTGTTCTGCTCATCCCTGTGGGCGTGAGTCCTGTGGCACTGCAGTAGAAATGAACTTTCTCTGGTGATTAATCCCTGCACCTGAATGCCTGTGTGTGCACACTCTGCTAAGCCTCAGAGGAATTGAATGTTTCTTTTCATAACGAAGGTGTGGCTGCTTCGCTGATGCTCCCCGTGGATAACACTTGGATTTATTTATCAAGTCTAAACTTGGAAAGAATGTGACTATTATAAATGTGTCTTTTATGCTTTTAAGCTTAAATATTAACTGGCCAAAGAATAAATCATCAGTTGTGTTCTTAGGATAGCTGCTTTTAAAAAGGGCAGTGATTAAAGCTTACAATGCTTAAATGTAGGTTTCTGATAAATTATCTGGACTTCAGAATGTAAACTATTGGGATCAAGGATGTCACTTATTTAAATAACTGTTTGATTTGTTTTTAGGGGGAATCTGTAAAGTATTTCTTGGACAACTTGGATAAACTTGGAGAACAAGTAAGTCCTTTTTTATTTTTCTTTCCAGTCTTGAGTTTGAAGTAGTCTTTGTGATCTCTGGGTTTTAAATAGATGAAATGTAATTAGTGTCTACTCCAATGACTTTATCTTTAGTTAACTCGGACTGTGGCATTATCTCAGCAGTTCATCACTGACATGTCAAAAACACAGGGCAATGCGAGAGCCAGGAGACTTTCTGGAAATAAACCATCTGTCAAAATCGAACAAAAAACAAGTTACAAATACTTGGCCAGGCAGGAGACTGTTAAAGTAGCTTTTCAAGACTAAATGACATCTAAAAACAACTGGGTTTGGGGTTACATGTCCAGTTAGGAACTCTTGAGTTAAGTCAGTCACAAGTCTGTGGTACCTTCCAGAAATATTTACTTGAACATAAACTCAGTAAAGTCTTGTTTTCTCTGGAGAAAAACCTGAAAATTCTGTAGAATACTTTTTTAATAGAACTGTTAATTAGCACTTGAATAGTGAAGGTATCTGCTGATGTTCATCAGTTGTGGATTGCAGGAATGGCATGTGGAAAAATTGCCTTTAAAACAGAAGTTTTAATATGGTGCTTGAACTCTGTGGGAAGGCAGTTTCTCCATGGTCATTCCCAGCTGATGGTAACAAATGAAGGAATCCAAACCACTTCAGTGAAACCCATGCTTAATTTCATTTTTGGTTTTAACAGATTAAATTTTAAGCCAGACTATTTTTCTGCTTTGAACTGTCATTGTTCTAACTAAAGCACTGATGGTCATTGTGCTTCCCAGATCTCTGACTTGAGAACTCCAGCACTTGGTCTCTGAATTTGGATTTGGACTTGAGATATGAAACTTGCACTTAGGAGGGGAACAGCGCCTGCTCTAATGAGCTGCTGAACTCTCTGCCAGTGGGGGATTTCTCCTGGTCTTTGAATCCATTGCCTTTCAGTTTCAAAGGACTTGGAATTTTCCCCAACAATATTGGATAGAGTTTTGCAACTCCATTTCAAGGTTCTTAATGGAGAAACTTTAGTCCATTTTTTGATTAAAGTGTGAAGCTTAGTCAGCAGTTGGGTTTTAAGATATTTTTGTACATAAACACACTTCCTGCAGGTCTGATGTTCCTGTGGCAGTGCTGTGAATTACAGCTTTTCTGGCTTCAGGTTGGACCAAATGGTGTTGAGAATCAGAGAGACTCATCAGGATCTGCTGTTGTAAAAAATGTTACATCTATGAGGGGAAAAAGCACTAGCTAAGTTTTGTTAGTGAAAGATTTGATAGGTTCTTCTGGTTTATTCTTATCTATATGCAAGATTATCTAATGATTGTTTCCCCAAATTGTAAATAAAAGTATTTGTTCTTATCTGATGCAACTGGGCTGACTTGCAACTAAATTGCTTATAAACACATAGATCTGCAATTCACGTGCCTCTTGCCAAAAGGGAGCTGATAAGAGCACTGAGGGAAAAGAACTTCATGTTCAGATTTAATCAGATCAGCAGAATAAGAGTATCTGACAGGCAGACATGCGTGGGATCTCCTGGATTCCTTGCAACTCTGTGTTGCTATTTCAACTGCCAGTGCAGACTCTGTGTATCCAAAATACCTCACAGAGAGACTTGGCTTTCCATCTTGTGATTGGATCTTAGTCATGCCTTAAATTGTAATTTGAGCTAGGCAAACAGTGATGTGATAGCCAAAAGAGCTGCTGATAACCAAAGGAACTCCTTTAGAAGGAGCAGACTGCAGTGAATTTGAGGAAAGGAGATAGGAAAATCAGGAAGAAAGCACGTGTTCCAAATCAGTATTAATGTGAGGATGCTTGAGGGGAAAAAACACTTATTGGCAATGGCAAAATATTGAAAGAACTTGGCAAATAATACTCAGTGCCATCCAAGGAAAATACTCACCTGGTGCTGCAGTCTTCAGACATGGAGAATGGAATCAGCACTGAGACAGGGGCAAGCTGCTTGTGTTCCAAGGACCTGGGCATGAGGGAGAAAACATAATTGTCCTTCAGAAAGAGAACTAAAATACTGGGAGAGTTCTGAGAGTTGTTATGTTTGGTCTCCTGTAGCCAGAAGGTGGCTGGATACCAGCACTGACCTCACAGAGCCCTCATGTGCTGCCTGCTGGATCAGAGTAGGCAATATCCAGGATAAAACATGGAGTGGTTTGGGTTGGGAGGGACCCTAAAGATACCCAGTTCCATGGTAGAATGTAGAAGTAGAAAGCACTGGAAAGGATTCTCTTTGTGACTGCAAGTGTGGAAGGAATTTTCAATGAGTAATAGTACTCGAGAGGGAATTTGTCAGGAATTCTGGGGATAAGCTTGTTCTGGAAACCTTTACTGAATAAACATTACAGGCCAACTCCCAGGAGAGTTTGCTTTGTGCCCTTGTTTCAATATTGAAGGTGCATGTGGTTTTGCCTATTATATTAGTTGGTTTTATTTATTTACATAATTTAATAATTTCAGTCACTCCTGAGCTTTCCTTTTTGTTCTGAGAAGCTGAGACAAACTTCCTGAAAAACAAAAGAATATACATTCCCATTTGGAAGCTGGAATGAGTGTTGAACCTGTGACACTCTTGCCTGCATGTTGACAGTCAGCTTTGCTCAAAATCCCTTCGCACGTGCCCAGTGACATTTCATACTGTCCCTGCAGGGCTTTGCTGATTGTTCTCCTCTCTCTAATTTCAGTAGAAAAGACCCAAGATACATTTAACAAAGGGAAAAGTTTTATCACCCTTTAAAGTTGTTCATTAATCAGACAAGGAGGTGACAGCACCTCTTTTGGTCAGTTTGGAGGGAATTTGATGTTATTTTAGGAATTCTCTTCCCCTCCAGACTTTGGTGCTGTGGGGTTTGGCTGCGTGCAGTGCTGCAGCAAAGGCTGCAGGGTGGGGAGCCTGTGCTTGAGAGCTGCTTTGTAATTTGTGCCACGATAAAAATCAGTGCCTTAGTCATGGGCAGCTCGGGAAGAGGAACCCAGAGTTCACGCAAAGCCCTCTCTCTCTGGTTTCACTTTGGAAAGCAAAGTGATCCTTGAGCTTTTGAAATGTTGCACTTTTAATGATTTTTAAATTTTATTTTTGTGGTTTAAGCTTGCCCAGCTGCCTTAAACTTGGGATACAGCTACTGAAATAGCCACGGTGCTGCGTGCCTGTTCCCCCACCCAGCTGACTGGTTGAATCAGACTTTCTGAACCTTGCTCTTATATGTCTTTATAAAAGCTCCAAGTGTGGGAACTGGCACTGTCAAAGGAAGATCATAGATCACTCACTTTTTAACAAGAGACTGAAATTCCAGAACCTAAATAGTGCTGTCTGAAAGGGTGAGAAATGCTGGAAAAATATGAGGAAGAGTTTCCATAACAAGTGAACAACAAGGTTTTAAAGTCCAGCACAGGCAGCTGTGGTAGAGATGCACTTTGCAGATAACAGAAGGACTTGGACCATAGACCAAAGTGTAATTCTAGGAATGAAGAAATCCCCAATCTGACTGTTGATTTCATGCTGTCAAAAGCTGACTAATAAGAATTCCTCTTCATCTGCATCCATCGATGATGTTCATATAACAATAAAAAAAAAAAATAGTCTCTTGAATGCCTCTTAAATTCTGGGGAAAGGTGGGCTGGAGAACTTGAGGATACAGCTGTCTGTGCCCTTCCAGGCTGGAAAGGCTCTGCTGTCCCCAGCTCTCAGTTTCTTCCACTGTTCTACTCACTGCACAGTAAATTTTGGGCAAAGCCAAGCAGTGTGAGCTCACCAGTGTGCACTGATCCAGCAGGATGCAAAGATGCATGGCACAAACACAGGAAGTTGCTTAGGTTTTAGTTTTCAGACATAATTGATTGCTTCAGAGTTATTTAGTGGAGCAGCTGGTTTGTTTCTGGAAGCAGTCATGCACTTTGCAGTGCAGCATGGGAGGAATGGAGAACGCACAGCTGGCATGGGATATCCATCCCATAGTTACTGGTTTGAGAAAGCTGGTTTAGAACCCATTGTAGAGCTGGCAGCCAGCATTGTGGGAAGGGAATGAAGGAGGCATGAAGTGATCCAGAATGAGGGAAACTGGCAGGAAAAATTGCTGGTTCTCCTCTGAGGTTGGTTATGGATCCTTGTCAGGTGGCAAAGGGAAAGCTGAAGTTCTTTGGGGTACGTGTTCTGATTTAATATTGGGTGTGTTTCCTAGCATGGAAATCCGCATCCATGTCTTTTTATTGGAAACCTCATCCAGCTCCCATGCAAGCTGCTCTCTCCACTGCAGCTCAGCTGTGCCCAGACCCACGATCATATCCTAGTCACAAAACTATTGGCAGCCAGCGTTGTGGGAGAGGAATGAGGGAAGCATGAAGTGATCCAGAATGAGGGAAACTGGCAGGAGGAATTGCTGGTTCACCTCTGAGGTTGCTTATGGATCCTTGTCACGTGGCAGAGGTGAAAGCTTGAGTTCTTTGGGGTGCATGTTCTGGTTTAATATTGAGTGCGTTTCCTAGCATGGAAATCTACATCCATGTCTTTTTATTGCAAACCTCATCCTGCTCCCGTGCAGGCTACTCTCTCCACTGCAGCTCAGCTGTGCCTATACCCATTATCACATCCTAATCACAAAACTCTTATTTTTCTAGGATTACCTTCCCTCACAACAAGATATCCTGCTGGCACGAAGGCCCACCAAAGGGATTCATGAGTACGACTTTGAAATCAAAAATGTCCCTTTCAAGATGGTCGACGTGGGCGGCCAGAGGTCGGAGCGGAAGCGATGGTTCGAGTGCTTTGACAGTGTCACATCAATTTTGTTCCTGGTGTCCTCCAGTGAGTTTGACCAAGTGCTGATGGAGGACAGGCAGACGAATCGCCTCACGGAGTCCCTGAACATTTTTGAAACGATAGTCAACAACCGGGTGTTCAGCAACGTCTCCATCATCCTCTTCTTGAACAAAACGGACTTGCTTGAGGAAAAAGTACAGAAAGTCAGCATCAAAGACTATTTCCCAGAATTTGAAGGGGATCCCCACTGCTTAACAGATGTCCAAAAATTCCTGGTGGATTGTTTTCGCACGAAACGCCGGGACCAGCAGCAGAAGCCCCTGTACCACCACTTCACCACTGCTATTAACACAGAGAACATCCGGCTAGTTTTCCGTGATGTTAAAGATACCATCCTGCACGACAACCTCAAGCAGCTGATGTTACAGTGATGTGCAAAAAGACTGCTTTATTTCAGTAACTCTTGTGTGTTGTTTTTTTAACTAGAAGTTTACAGCAGGAGTAGAGAAATCCAGATCCTGTCAGACTTCTTGATATGGGGCTGAAAGCTGCTGCTGAACACATTATTGCCAATTTCTGCAGAAATTCAGGCTTAATCTCTTCCAGTGTAGCTTCAAGTTGACTCAAGTTGTAATTTTATAGCAGACCTATGTCTAAGTTACCTGTAAAGTGGTAAATTTGACCTTTTACCAACATGTGTATTCTAGAAAATCCAGAATTCCAAGTCAAAACGTCAATGAAATTGTTGCAATTATTAGACTGTGGCAGTAATTTAAGGTGGGGGGGAAGAGGGAGAGAAACTTCTCACATCTAACTTCATTGTGAAGACTGTGATACCATAGCTGACTTATGATTTCTCAGGTCTGTTTTTGGTTAGAAATCCCATCAGATCCCTTGCTGGAATCATCTCTTTGCAGCCCATTCCTGGGTGTAACGTACTTCCTGCTTGAGTATAAATCATGGCATTGAGATGGAATAGGAGATGCTTCAAAAATGTGGAAAATCAGGAGTTTCAGACATATTTATCAGGAAGTGCTGAGTCCAGTGATGAGGGATTCATGGTTGGCACAGTGCACGGATTCACTCCAGAGATGTCCTGGAGCCATGGCAAAGCACAGAGCACTCTGATCAATCCTCTTGGCATGCTGGTGTGGGAAGGGGGGAGCAAGCCCAGCTTGTGTTTTTTATCTTCACTGAGCAGATGTTACCTTTGGGTCACCTGTTCTGGAAGCTCTTTAACTTAGCACTGCTTTATTTGAACTCCCTGCCTCCTTCCCACGTGCCTCCTCTGAGTCAGGAGCATTTGCTGATGGAGAGAAGGACTTGCAAACCTAAGTGCCTCCTTGTGTTCTGTCCTCCTCTGGTATTTTCAGTGGCCTTACCAATTCCCAGCAGAGGCCTTGTGTAGCTGACACCGTGCAGATGAATGTTCTCTTCTGAAAAAAATTAAAAGACCTTGTCCCAGCAGAATGTGCTTCAGCTGATGAGGTTCTTTCTGAGACTTTCCAGTTGGGTCTAAGCAATCCTAAGTGTACTTGAGCCAAATACGTTGCACAGCATCTTCCAGAGTGCTGCTTGTGACTGTTTTACCCAAAGTCTTTCTGCAGTTTTGTTCCATTTCTTACGGGGAGTTGTTAGTGTTGCCATGTGATTAAAAGAAGAAATTATAATAATAATAATAATAATGAAAAATAGTGAAAATAAAGCAATCCTGATGTACCCTACAGCACACTGCAAAAAGAGAGTGAGGTTGTGATATAAGAATCAGTGTCCCTACCACGTTTCCCCCAGGCTGTAGTGGTGTGGGCAGCTCAGCTGCCACTTTGCCCCATGGAATTGGCCAATTCCTGTGGATCATGCTGGTGGCCAATCCTTGAATACTTCTTTATTCTCATCCCACGAGCCAGGGGTGACATGGTGGTGTCACTGCTGGGAGCAGTGGCCCTGCCAGGACATAGGAAAGCTGCCTGTCTCCTGAACTTAGCCTTTACTTACTGTGAGTGTAAGTTGTATTAACATCTCTGTACCTCGTTCTCCTGGCACTAGAAGGGGAATTGTGTATTTTTATTTAGTTAGGTGCTTTGAAAGACCTCTATTTTTTTATATCATCCAGTGAATAGTCATAGGTTAGTCTGTGATTCTGGCTATCAGGCACTGTTTGGGGAGGAAAGAATTCTGAAAGGAGCTTGGGAGAAGTCACAGTGCAGAATCTAAGCATAATCCTAAAGTCTGGATGCAGCACTGATGTCAGGAGGATTAAAAGAATCTTGGATGGGGATATTTAGTATAGGTTTTGCCTCTACTGGACATGGATTATTTGTGATTTGGTGTGTTCAGGTTATATGTGAGCAATTCAGGAAGGAGAATGAAGCAGAGACCTCAGGAAAGGCTGGTGAGGCTCTTTCAAGGACTGAGCAACACACCTCTGATAGGAGCAGAAGTTCTCCTTTGGGCTATAAATGCATCAAGAACAGACACAAACCTCTGGTGGCCTCCAAGTCCAGTCTTGGAAAGCAGAAAACAAATTCATACCCTTGGTAGTCAACAGGAGGAGGAGTTGGGTTGGTTTTTCCTTTGCTGACAGCTGTCTGAACAAGTGTCTTTTCAAAACAGAGACTTCCATCTGATAAAAGCAGTTCTTTGGAGAGGTCTGCAGTAGGTGCTTTGGAGGGTGTCAGACCAAATGATTGCAGAAAAGACTAAAGACTGGTAGTGGATGATGGGGTGAGTCCCAGGGATTTGTCTGAACTAATTTATGTGAAGTATTGATGATTTTTTTGTCAGTGGAACCTGTTAATTTACTGAAGGTCCTCAAAACTGATGGCAGTCTGAGGATGCAGCCAGGGTCACCAAGGCACTGGGCACTTCTGACCTTAGCTAAAGTGGGGGAAATTCCCCAAAACCACCACAAAAATCCCTGTTGTGAATCCTTCCAGATCACTCTCCCTGTGAACCCCAGGGCCTGTAAGAGAGCAAGGGGGTCCCCAGTGCTGGGTCACTTGTAGGCCCTGGTAGATGAAGCACTCTATGAATCTCAGGCAGAAATGAATTGTTTTAATGAAATAACTGAGTCCAATCACTCGGGTTTCCCACTCCCAGTGCTGAGAGGGGTGAGGGAATGCACCTGGATGTTCTGTTTACATGGTTCCTGTGTTACCCTACAGCCAAAAACCCCAAAGCAACACCCTTGTCCATCTTCAGGCTCGCTCTTCATGCCCTCCCTGAGTGGAGCACACCTTGGGCTGTTGTATTTCCTGCTAGATTTGTTCCTACGTATTATTTGTTTATTGCAGGACATAAATCTGGTACAAGAGCTGAAGGGTTGATGCTCTGAGCAGGCTGAGTTTTGTCCTGAAACAACCAGAATTGCAGTTTGCTGGTGAGAGTGAGGCTTCCTCATGGAAACCAGTCTGTGGTACAAGGTTGGGATGTATTCCTAGTGAAGGTGGGAAAGCAGATAGAAAGTGAAATGTTCCAGAAAATCAAGTTTCCCAAAATTCTTTAGTTCTCTTTGCTGGAGTGAGCTGTGTTCTAAAGATCACTGACCCTATGGAGATAAACCACTGTCCTGTACAAGCTGTACTTGAAGGTGAAATTGGTGTTTTAGCAACTGTTCCCTGCTGCAGAGTGTTCAGCTGAGATGATACCTAAAAACTGTGGCTGTTCATCAGGGCTTTAAAAATGCTACTTTTTTTTAATATATATTGTATGTGGGAGCATAAGCCATCAGTTTGTGTGAAACTTCAGCTTTCTCTGGAATAACTGCTCTTAAAAAAAAAGTCAAATTGATCTCAAAGATGTTTATGGGGCTTGTTTGTGAGTAGCTTTAAATTCAGCATTATCCAGCAGGTGATGGGGTGGGTGGGTGTTCCTGGGCTGGGATTCCTGGTGGATCTGAGCTGTCCCTCCTGCCCCAGAGCACCCTTGGCAGTTCCTCTTGCAGAAGGTTCATTTTCATTTCCAGTCCCATTCCTGTTCCACACCCTGGGGGTTCCTGGTGGATCTGAGCTGTCCCTCCTGCCCCAGAGCACCCCTGGCAGTTCCTCTTGCAGAAGGTTCATTTTCATTTTCCAGCCCCGCTCCTGTTCCACACCCTGGGGAAGTCTCCTGCAAATGGTTCACCAGTTCACTTTACAGGTCTTGTCTCTCTGATGGTACCATTAATGTAGTTTTTAATTACACAGCGTTGCAATACAGTGCCATTTTGCAATTTCTTTGCGTTGTACTTGAAAATAAGTTGAATTGCAGACTATTTAAAACTGCTTTCCTGCGCTTTCAGTAGCAGTGAGAGCTTACCTTATGTGAAGCCTTTATGTAAAAATATATTTTATAACAACCTCATAGATCTTTAACAAAAACCAAGATTTGTATTAGCTTTGTATAAATGTTTGTGGCTTACAATTTTATATGTTTAACTTTTTATAAACTTTCCAGGGACTACTTTTTATTGTAAATTTTTTTTTTCCTCTCCTTGCTTTAGTTTAAGATTGGCAATAAATTATTTCTAAGGGAGGTCTTAGAAGAAAAAGCATCACTTCTTTTTTATAAAACGGTTAAATCAATTCATAGTTTCAAACCTCTTACACTTGCTTGTACATCGCTGTGTACATACTCTCCAAAAGTGTTGCCTTTCAGCTATTAATATTTGCCTTGTGTACAAAAGTACTGACGACGAATAAACATATACAGCCTCATGTTGGTGTGATGAAATCATTTTTTCTGTTTATTAACGAGCACAGGCAGCCAGATGATTCTTTTTGTTGGTTGGCAGAGCCTGCCTGATTTGCTCCTGCAAACACGTCTTGTGTTTCAAATAAAATATGTAACAGAGTCAAACAAACTCTGCTCAGAAGGCTCCTCCAGGTTCTGCTCAGCCTGATGACTTTGTCCCCAGCAGGGAGGCACCAGGAAATTGCTGACTTGCACTTGACAGCCAGTTTTGTGCTCAATATTTAAAATATTGATGGCACTTGGATGTGTTCTGCGACAAAGCTCTATGAATTATGGATCTTGATATAGCAGAGTTGATTTTTTATTTTTTTTTTTTAGCTCTTTTTGACTAAACCAGCCTCTGCCTCCTGGAGAAGAGGCTCAGTGGCTGCAGTATGAAGCAGGATTTTGCAGCAAAACATTGATTTCTCATCAGTTTTTATAGGCCTGAATTGCTTCATTTTCCACAAGATTCCTTGGGTTTGGCTGGCTGTGGCACCAAATCCCCAGAAATGCTGAGCCCAGTTCATCCCTGTTTGCAGAGCTGGAGCTCAGCACTGGTGCAGGGCCTGCTGACAGGCACCAGGAGTGCAGAATCCTCTGTAGGTGTGTTCTGGGTGAGTTGGGGTCTGGAGGCTCTCAGAGCCACCTCTGATCTCTGAAACCAGTTCCAGACCTGCTGGATGTCCTGGGACTCATCTCTGTGTGGTTTCCAGGTCCTGCCTGTCCCTTTTTCACTCTGGAAAAGTCACACCAGCTGAACACTGTCATGAAAATCCAGGGGTTTTTTCAGCCTTTTTTTCCTTTTTTTTTGCATCCTATTTCCTGAGATGCCACCTGAGGAGTAAAACCAAGCCCATCTAGAAATCAGCTTAACAAGTGACATTTGTTGGGGTTTATAATCCAAATATCACAGGTGTAATTGCATTGCCTTCACCTGGGCTGCTGGGGAAGCTTTTGGGGACTCAAGCCTGGAGCAAACTGCTCTAGTGGAAGGTGTCCCTGCCCATGGCAGGGGGCTGGAACTGGGTGAGCTTTAGGATCCCTTCTGACTCCAACCATTCCATGATTCTATGATAATTCTGTGAAATAATTAATACCATATAAATAACTAATCATTCCTTCTTAGGAATGGGTTAGTGGTGTTGGACCATCCTGATCTCTGATCACCTCCCCACACTAATGTGCTCTGGGCCAAAGTGCTGGGAAGAGCAGAAGTGGAAAAAAACAAGCACATTCCAGGATTTATTTCCAGGAAGGAATGAAGTTTCTTCACATTTGCAACACTTTTGATTTACCAAAACACCTCGTTGCAGTGCTGAATGTAGGTTGGGTGCTCAAGCCTCTTCCTTCCTGTTAAAAGTAACTCAGTGATTGCACAATAACTGACAGGAGGGATTAAAAATGGGCTGGGGCTGTGCCCAAAGTGTCCCTGGCTGTCCCCTGGCAGCAGGAGCTGACCTTGGTCCCTTTCCTGGGGAGCAGAGGTGACCATGGAGGGCAAAGTGCTGAGGAGCAGCTGCCAGGAGAGAGATCCCATGGGGAATCCAGCTGGAAATGGGGCAGGAGTCTGCTCTGGCTGGAAATGGGGTGGGAATCTGCTCTGGTTGGAAATGGGGCAGGAATCTACTCTGGGACAGGAATCTGCTCTGGCTGGAAATGGGACAGGAATCTGCTCTGGCTGGAAATGGGACAGGAATCTGCTCTGGGACAGGAATCTACTCTGGCTGGAAATGGGGCAGGAATCTACTCTGGCTGGAAATGGGACAGGAATCTACTCTGGGACGGGAATCTGCTCTGGCTGGAAATGGGGTGGGAATCTGCTCTGGCTGGAAATGGGACAGGAATCTGCTCTGGGACAGGAATCTGCTCTGGCTGGAAATGGGGCAGGAATCTGCTCTGGTTGGAAATGGGACAGGAATCTGCTCTGGGACAGGAATCTACTCTGGCTGGAAATGGGACAGGAATCTGCTCTGGTTGGAAATGGGACAGGAATCTGCTCTGGTTGGAAATGGGGTGGGAATCTGCTCTGGGACAGGAATCTGCTCTGGGACAGCCCCTGCTGGGTTTGCCCTCTAAAACAGGACAGGTGATGGCAGGAGGTACCTCTGGCCCCTCCACCTGACTGTCCATTTGTGTTGACAGCAGCTGAACTGTTCTCAGTGTGTGGGAAATGGGAATTACTTGATTAAATTGATAAGAAGGACCTTATCACTCTGCACAGCTCCTGAAAGGTGCCTGTGCTCAGCTGGGGCTGGGCTCTTTCTCCAGCAGCACTGGCACAACCAGAGCACACAGCCTCGAGCTGCACCAAGGGAAATACAGGTTGGATAGCAGGGAAAAGTGTTT
>JAWMQZ010000057.1:2568433-2601223 GCA_035584835.1 Tangara arthus | reverse complement strand
ATATTATATTATATTATATTATATTATATTATATTATATTATATTATATTATATTATATTATATTATATTATATTAGCCAAAGCTGGGAAAGGCTCTGAGCTCTGTCACTGGAGGCAGCAGGAGAAGTGCAGCAAAAGGGAGAAGAAACAGAGAAATCCCTTTGCAGGTACAGTTTGTTCAATGTATTTCTCGTCTGGGTGGGGAATTGCTGAGAAGGGGGAGCTGTGCAGGGCCGGTGAGTCTCTGTGGGTGCAGCTGGAGGTTTCTGCGGGCACAGCAAAGCCCTGGCTGGGCTGTGAGCAGCTAATACCGGGCAGAAAAGGGCCAATGAAAAGAGTTTGTCCCTAGTGTCACCCCCTGCCACCCCGGTGGGGCCAGCCCGGCAGGGTTTGTGGCCCTGATAGCCCCAGGCCAGGGCAGGGCTGTGCCTGCCCGGGGCTGATAAGGCTGATAAGGCTGATAAGGCTGATAAGGCTGTGGCAGCAGCCCTGGGGTGAGGATGACGCTGCCCAGGGAGGTTCTGGGGCTGTGCTGGGTTCAGGGAGGGTGAGCTCGGGGCTGGCAGCACCACGAGGGGAAGGGAGTGATTTCAGGGCAGGCAGGGAGCTGCAGCCTGTGGAAGGAGATGGCTCTGCTGGGGCTCCTCTCCAAGCTGCTGCTCCCTGTCCCCAGTTTCCCAGTGCTGCAGTGCCTGGAAAAGGCTGCTTTGTCATCCTGCACTGCTTTTGTAGGAGCAGCAGAGGCACATCCCATCCTGCATCCACAGGGATTCATCCCATCCTGCATCTCTAGGGTTGGGGATGTGCTGGGGGTCAGGGATTCATCCCTTCCTGCAGCCACAGGGATTCACCCCATCCTGTTTCCCAGGGCTCCATCCCATCCTGTACCCCCAGGAATCCATCTCTTCCTGCACCCACAGGACTTCATCCCATCCTGGACCCACAGGGATTCATCTCTTCCTGCATTTCTAGGGCTGGGCATGTGCTGAGGGTCAGGAATTCATCCCATCCTGCACCCCCAGGGATTCATCCCACCCTGTATCCACAGGGATTCATCCCATCCTGCACCCACAGGGCTGGGGATGTGCTGAGGGTCAGGGCTTCATCCTTTCCTGCACCCCCATCACTGCTTTGTTTGGCCATTAATTTCCAGTTCATTTCAATTATTTCCAGTCCATGCCATTAATTTCCAGTTCATGCCATTAATTTCCAATTAATTCCATTAATTTCCAGTCCATGCCATTAATTTCCAGTTTATAGCCCCTGAGGGGAGCGGGGCTGGGCTGTTCCCTCCATCCCCAGCACAGAGGTTGGGAGGGTGCTCAGCAGGGTTCAGGAGGAGCATCCCCCTGCCCTGTGCATGTGGAATGGAAATGGAATGGAAAACCCCAGACCCCAGCAGTGCCTGTCCCCTGCCATCCTCAGGTGTAATTTCACAAATGCCCTTTACTCTTCGTTGCAGAATTTGGGTCTCATTCTGCAGCATGTGGAAAATAAAACCACCTGTCCTATCACAGCAGAAGGCAAGAGCCCAGAAGTGTTTTAAACCCCAAATTGTGATAATTTCCCACACCCAAGCCCAGAATTGTGGGGACTAAAGTGAACCAGAGGGGCAGAGCGGAGGCACCAGCCCTCTGGGACAGCAGCAGCCCAGCACAGGGTGATGCTCTCACCCCACTTTGCTGCTCCCAGGCTCTTTGGGGTGCTTGGGGCTGCTCCTCTGCCAGCCCCCAGCAGTGGATGCAGCAGAAAAAGCCTTCACAACATGAATGAAAGCTCTGACAAAGGGAACGAGGGTGAGCCATTGTCTCCTTGGCCTTCTCCTCGCAGCGTCTGCGTGTAATGAGACTTTTGGTTATGCTTGTGGCTTCTGTGACAAAGCTGTGATTTAAGGGCTGTCTGCTCCGAGGCAGAGCTGCTCACACAGCCCAAAGTGCTGCTGAGTAATATTTTACCACAAATTGTTGTAACTGGAGCTCGACGACTGCACTGGGAAGGAGGGGCGGGGGGTTGCATTTGATTTATTGGATGACTTAGTGCCATTTGCAGAGTGAGCTTTGTGCTGGTGTGGATTTGCAAATCTAGCAAGTAAAAGTCCATGGGAATGGGGCTGGGGAGGGGAAAACTCCGTGGTTTGCTGCCACCATGTCCAGAGGAGGAGGCCTGGATCTGCAGGGGACCAGCAGCAGCTGGGCATGCCCTGGAGCCCTCCCTGTGTGTCCATGGACTCACAGAATGGAACCATTAAGGTTAAAAAAAAGTCCAAAATTGAGTCCAACCTTTGATCAAACACCACCTTATCAGCTAAACAGAGCAGTGAGTGACACATCCTGGTGTTCCTTAGACACCTCCAGGGACTCCAAACCCTCCTGGGCAGCCCCTTCCCATGCCTGACCACCCCTCCCATGGAGAAATCCATCCTGAATTTCTTCCTGCCTTTTAGCATCAGGTGTAAAAAAGCCCCTCTGGGCTCCCTCAGCCTTCAAACCCAGCCACAATCCAGGGGATGCTTTCCTAAACCTGAGACTTTTCCTGAACCCGAGACTTTTCCTAAACCTGAGACTTTTCCTAAACCTGAGACTTTTCCTAAATCCAAGACCTTTCCTAAGCGCAGCCTGTGAAGCATGCCCTGGAGCCCTCCCTGTGTGTCTGTGTCCATGGAATCACAGAATGGAATCACTGAAGTTGGAGAAAAGTCCAAAATCGAGCCCAACCTTTGCTCAAACACCACCTTATCAGCTAAACAGAGCACTGAGTGCCACATCCTGGTGTTCCTTGGACACCCCCAGGGATGGGGAGTCCAAACCTCCCCTTCCCATGCCTGACCACCCTTTCCATGGAGAAATCCATCCTGAATTCCTGCCTTTCAGCATCAGGTGTAAGCCAGCAGTGCTTGCTCCCTCAGCCTTCAAACCCAGCCACAATCCAGGGGATGCTTTCCTAAACCTGAGACTTTTCCTAAACCCGAGACTTTTCCTAAACCCGAGACTTTTCCTGAACCTGAGACTTTTCCTAAACCCAAGACTTCTCCTAAACCCAAGGCTTTTCCTAAAGCCCAGCCCGTGCAGCATCTTTAGGAAGGGTTTGAGGAGGAAGGAGGTGAGGGGGGCCGGCTGCAGCCGGGTTTGCATCACTGTGAGAATTCAGGTCATGTTTACTACGGGCAGCTGGAACACGATGATCTCAGACGGTAACAAGTAACATCTGAGGGGACGAGTTAAAACACTCGAGCTGTTTTGTAAGCACCTACTTTGCTTTCTTTCCAAGCCCAGTTTGGCTATTTGCAAAGGATTCATTTGTCCCCTTAAGAACCTGGTGTCATCTTGCTGAAATAAGTGAAAAAGGACAAGAGCTTTCCCCTTCCTTTTAATTTCAAATGGAAAAATGGTTTTGTCTTTTTTTGTTTGGCTGGGTTTGTGGTTTTTGTTTGTTTGTTTGTTTGTGGATATTTTTTGGTTTTTTTTGTTTGTTTTTTTTTGTGGTTTTTTTTGTTTGTTTGTTTTGGGTTTTGGTTTTTGTTTTTGGGGTTTTTTTTCTTGTTGTTTTTTAGGGGTTTTTTTTTGTTTTTTTTTTTTAAAGGCCCCAAAACAGCAAACAAAGCCCCACAGTCCACCTTCCTTTCTGCTTCAAGGACAGATACCTATGGTCTGAGGGCTCCTGGCCTCTTGCAAGCTGACCTTGTGTAATTTCCTCTATTTACATTTGGCCAGCCCTGGCCTCATTGACTACAAGAGTTTATACAACCCCTTTGGAGAGGAATACCAGGGATTGCTGAGGCACGTCCTGCCCACATTCCCCTCTTTACTGTGCAGCTAAAGAGATGTACAGTGCTGCTGAATAAATATCTCCTTATCCTATCTTGTTCTTGCTTTAATGCCGTCGTGCCAGGACAACAGAGAAGGTCACAGGCAATTAATTCAAACCAGGTGGGAAAAATGACTCTTAAAATCCTTCTGTGCAGGGAGACATCTGATAGTGCTCCAGTTAAATGTGCTTTTATTTACGTGAACTGAGTGCAGGCTTTGCAATGCCTTTTTTTGGGGGGTTGTTTTTGAGGGAAGTGTTGCAAAGAATGTTTGTCCACTGCTGTAAGTGAGCCAGAGTCGAATTTGGAGGCAGATTATCTTCCCTGGACTTTGGTGCTGGTGTTCCAGCCTGTTTGCATGCAGGGCTCACTTCTGCAGGCAGGATGGAAACAGCTTGTACCTAATGCACATCAGTGTGGTGATGATTCCTCAGCATTTGCAAACCTAATGTGTGCAGTGGGATTTGGGACGTGGCAGCACCGCTCCTGCTAGGGTTTGGGGATGCTGGACAGGGTGAGCAGGAAAAGGCAAATCAATAAATTAGGTTTGAGGGACTGAAAATTGCTCTTTAGCACCACTAATCTGCTATTTAGTGGCTTTTTGTGGGGGGGTTAAGTAGATTTTTCTGATACACAAGTTGTTCAGCCTGGCATGGAGAAAGTATTCAGCAATTCAGCCACGATAAAATAATTCCATGATTGTGTGCACCGTGAAGACACGAGGGGAACGCTCCCAAGTGCCACAATTCAGGCACCAGGAGGGGAAAAGGCTCCCTCTAATCAGAGGTGAGGGCTCACAGGAGCACCCTGGAGCTCAGCACTCACCCACAGCCTGCAGGCAGAGACCTGGGATTGCCCAAGCCCAGGGAAAGCCACTCCAGGCTGCAGGGGTGGCATGTGACAGCTCCCACTGCAACCCAGGGATGCAGCACGGGGAGAGGAGGAGAAGTTTCTTCGCTGTGCTTATTATTAAAAAATAAAGAAAAGGGAAAAAAAAACCAAAAAAAAGGAAAAAGTTTATTGCAAATCTCAGTGTTTAAGAGTATTTCCAGAGTCCGCTTTGTTACAAACAAATCAGTAAATCCTGCTTGTGCTGTGCCCTCACACACACACACTCACCACTCGCTCCCCTGCTCGTGCCACGACAGGAACAGACGCGGACTGTGAGGTCAGTGACAAACGGAGCATTTGATCTGGATTGGAAACTTGGTAATTAAAATTAAAAAAAAAAGAGAAAAAAACCCCAAACTAAATACAGTAGAACCTCGCAAATCTGCAGAACAGGGAGCTTCCACACACACGCAAAACCTGGAGGCCTTAATTCCACTTCCAAGCAGTTGTAATAGCAAAGTGCTGTAGTGAGGTCTCGTATCAATCACAAAGACTTCAACAACCTGACAAGGATAGGCTACAGAACATTTACCAAAACGCTTGAAGTATCATAAATTAACAATAAATTAAAGGTACATCGTGATGCAACGTGGCTATTTGTTCACTGATCACCGATTCACACAACTCTGGTTCTCTGTAGGGATCTTCCAGTCCTGGGTGCAACACAGCAAGGTTCTGCTGGCCGTGATAAAGTGCTGAGGCAGAGGAAGGACACGAGACCGCAGGTCCCGGGCACTGAGGATGAGTTGCTCCAGCCACTTGGTTGCAAGAGTGCCTGTTTCTTTTTTTTTCTTCTTTTCCTTCTTTTTTTTTTTTAATTTTTTAAATTTTTCTCTTTTTTTTGGACATCTAAGACAGAAAAAAACAAACCAAGCACCTTCCCAAAAAAGAGGTTGTTCTTTTTTTTTCTTTTTTTTTCCTTTTACAGATTGTCCCACATTTCTATGGCTGGTAAAACACAGACAGGTCAGTGTAGCAGTTAATGGATGATGCCACTTCCACTTAAGTACACAGAAATGGTGGTCTGGGGTTTATTTTTCCCCCCAAACCAGAACAGACTTGTTTGATTTGTCCCCCTGAGTTGCCTAGCGGCAAGAAGATGCATATAGGTGGGGTAAGCAAGCTCGTGTCACTGTGAGCAGGAATCTCTCCCATTAAGACTGAATGAACAGCTCCAACGCTGTCTTTTATCCTTCCCTTCGTGCACAGGCTCCACTTCATTTCTCACTAAAGTCAGCAGCAAAGAATAAAAGCCCCTTTAGCTGACGTTAGGGCAGAGCTGGGGAGGGGGTGCAGCTCAGCCCAGCCCCCCCAGCACCCCGTGGTGGCAGAGCTGGGGGGCAGAGACAGGGCAAGGGCCTGGGGGGGCCACAGGCAGCTGGGGCTGCAGCAGAGATTCCCTTGTACGCCTGTGAGCCAAGGGTTTGGGTGCATTAAGACATCCTGGGCCAAATCCTCCCTGTGGGGTGGGCTGGTTCCAGCAGCCGTGGGCACCAGCTGAGCCTTTTCCATGGAAAGAGAAGCTGGATCTGTAATTCTTTTTGTTTTGTTTTTTCCTTTTTAAATAACTGGGTTACTTAAGACTTACCTATGAAAAACAGCTACGCTTTATGCTGTAAGAGTAATTTTCCCAACAATTTCACAAGCAATACAAGATAGGCATTGGAGAGATTGATGTAAAGACAGCTTTTCGTTATGCAGAAGATCATTTTTCCTCTCCAGTTATTTAAGCTAATCTCCTTTAACAATCTCAGAATAAATTAATAAATACTAGTTAAATTAGAAACAGTACATCAGGTCTGACTATCAACAGAAAACAGTTCTAAGGATCCCAGTTGGGAGAAGAAAAATGATCTTATGAAATACGTGCAGTAATAACTGGCCATAAAGACACACGGAGCCTTTGATTTCCCAGCATTATGTGACATTCAAGTTAAGATCATTAGCAATGGTTTCTAATTGTCAGCTATCTAGCCTGGCCTCCTCCTCCTCCTCCTCCAAGCTAAAAGGTGAGTCTGTGTCCCTCCAGAAGAAGATTCAGTTGGCTCCTGGTGGTGTACGAAATGCTCCAGTTCGTATCATCGGGTCTGTGTGGAATTTGTGGTAGGGGATGGGTGACAGTCAGAGGCTGAGCTGCTTCTGCTGTTGCTGTTGTCAGTATTTATGGATCAGTTGGACCTTTACCTATGCTTGTTATCAGGAAAGCAAGTGTGCATCACATCTTCATGCTAGACAGAAGTTATTCTTATGTGACTATCCGTATTTTCTATGGAGCTTTCCATTGTTGGTTAAAAAAATTCTGTCTAATATTAAAAAAAAAAAAAATTGTCGGTAGCAACTGTTCACATTTAAAATTTCACATTCCCTTTAGAATGGAGTTTTAAAACGTGGAGCAGAGCTGACATTTCCCCCAGCCTTATACTGAGTACATTAGATGGAGAAGGAACAGGGTTTTTTATACCACGCTGTCAGAGCCTTTTCCTGAATTTTCTGCTTTTCCAATATCCATGTCTATAAAGTCATCTGGTAGTTCTGGTGGTGGCCCTGCCGTGCTCTCCTCCACCTGCTGCTGCTGTTGCTGCTGCTGCTGGTGGTGGTGGCACAGCCCAGTCTTGCACGGCCTCACCAGGGCCAGGAACACGGCCCCCAGGACCATGCCAGCAGCACAGGAGTAGAAGGCTGAGCTGTAGTTCTTTGTCGTATCCACTAAGACACCTGGGAAAAAAAAAAACAACATTTACAGCAGTTAGCCACAGCCCACTCCCCCCCTGCCCTGCCCTCCTGTAGGGCTTTAATCTGCATTTTATCTGCGGCCAAAACTTGGTGACAATCGGATGCCACGTTAAAAAACTAACCCCATTGTGTTCTGGGGTACACAGTGTCACCTCCAGTGCTCCCCTGGGCACTGCAGGGATGCTGAGCCCGAGATGCAGCAGGCATCTGTTTGTTCTGCCAGCCTTCACCTTCCTGCAGTGCGTGGCACAGGCACAGCGAGAGGGATTCGCCTCTGCTTGTGCCTGAAGTGGTGCCAGCTTTGGGTTTCTAACAGGATCAGGGGAGCACTGCAGTATTTCCCTTCCCTCTGAGGTTCCTCAGTGCCTCATCCGTGGGACTCTGCAGAGCTGCATTGCAGTCTTCTGGCTCTGGGAGACTCCCAGTAGTGGTTGCAGGGCTGTGATTAGTGCTGCCAGAATACCTTCTAGACAGAGATCAGCACACACAGCTGTCAAACAGCTCCAAAACAAAACCAAGACCAAAGTTTGTGTTACCTGCAAGGGGTGGTCCAGCCAACCCAGCTAAGCTTTGAATGAAGACATAGACTCCAGCTGCAGAGGACATCCTCTCAATGCCAACCACGTCGTCTTCAGCCAGGAGGGGAATATGCGTGCCCGCCACCGTGCCGAGCATGAACCCAAAATAAACGCTACATATCATCAAGCCCCAGAATCCAGAGGCAAAAGGGAAGGCAACCAAGGCTACAGACAGCAGGATGACACAGATGAGCTCGATGTAGATCTTGCGGATGGGCTTCTTGTTGAGGAGCCAGCCTGCAAAAATCCTCCCGAAGACCTCGGCGATAGCCATGGCCGACAGGATGTAGGCAGAGTGGTCCTTGCCGATGCCCAGGCTGCGGCTCAGGGGGATGATGTAGAGGGAGGGAGCGAAGAAGCCCAGGGTTGCAAACAGGCCAAAGAATGCATAACAGATAAAGCTATAGTCTCTCATCACAGAGAAGTCCAGTAGTTTGGTTTTTGGTTCTGGAGGGGTGCTGTTATTGTCAACGGGGTTCTGTCCGTGTTGCTTTGGTTCTTCACTTTTCGGCTCTGCTTTGGTTTTTCCAGGCACATTGCTGGGTGAGGTAGTTATATCGACTCCTGAGTCTATGGACTCTATTGAGGTGCATGTTTGTTCGTTTTCAAGCATGTACTTTGTCTCTGTGGACTCCTCTGGAGGCTGTGCTTTCACTTCTTCCTGCTCCCTGATGACGATGGGGCGCAGCAGCGAGCCGCAGACGGTGATGCCCAGCTGCAGCACCCCCACAGAAAGCATGCTGTACCTCCAGCCAATCTGCTCCTTCAGGGCCGTGATTGCTGAGGGAAGAGGAGAAGTGTAACTGGGAAAGCCTGTAGTCACACCAAGGAATTGAATTTACAGCCAGGGAAGGGAGTGGAGATTCTCCACTGGAGGGTTCCAGGTGCCTCTCAAAAAGGCTGAGCAGGGGTCCCTCTACCCAGGGGTCTGGCATCCACCTTCCTCCCCTCTGCTGCAGCAGACAGAGGCTAAAAGCTGTGGCTTTTACCACCTGCTAGCAGATGCCACACTCTAGGTAGTCTCTTTTGAGGTCTCAGCAAGTCTGGGGACAAAGGGGCTGTTGTTTTCCAGTGAAGGAAGGCAAACTCACTGCTTGAGTGTCCTTTCTCAGCCGCCCCCACCCTGAAACCCACTAGCAGAGGAAGTCTCTCAGCTCTGCTCAAAGGTGCACGTCACTGCCTAATTACCAGCCTTCCTTTGCACCCAAAGCAGCTTTGCAGCGGGGATTAGCCCAGAGCACACGAGCTCAGCAGACCACATAAACCTCCAAGGGCAGAGGTGACAGGGCTGTGACGCCTGGGCACAGCTCCCCGAAAGGCTGGAGCACTTTGGCAGCCCGTGCTGAGCACAAGCCCAGTAACCTTTAGGAGCAGTTCTGGGCACTGTGTGTTTTAAATAGCTGAAGTTTCTCGGGCTTATTTTTAGCCTGCCAGATCTATATAGGGAGCCTGGCGGGCTGCATATCAGCCAGGCATGTCCTGCACTGGCACATGGCACCGGGGGGGCTCGGCAGTGTCACACCCGTCCCTGGCACTGTCACTCTGCCTGCTGGGTGCCACGGGCGTGTAAGCAACCACTTGTGGGCACTGAGTTGGCCTCTGGCTGTTTGCTTGGGGAAAGGATTTGTGCCTTTGGCCCTCCCAGCACGTGGGCACCGTACCTGGTGCGAAGGAGAAGACGGCGAAGCATTCCCCTGTGGATGCCACCGCTGTGACCAGCGAGCGCCTTTTGTCAAAATACTGTGATAAAATGGTGACAGTCGGGAGGAAGGAGAGGCAGTATCCGAGGCCTGTGAATAAATGCCAAAAATTGCCATAACAACAAGTAAAGGAGGGGGAAACACCGATGCAAGAACACGTTAAGTCGGCTTTCCCGGTGGTCATTACAGTATCATTTCGGCCAACTCAGCAAGTCACCCTGGAAGAAAATCATTGGGGAAACCAGAATGTTATTTTTTTTGTAATTTGGAAGCGGGAAAAGAAAAGAAGAAAAAAAGAAAAAAGGAGAGTAGAAACCCAAACCAAGAGACCCAGCCTCCCAAACCTGCTAGATAATGCCTTCTGCTCCCAAACAGCCAGTGGGGTCCGCTTTGAGGACCTCATCTGCTTAAAGTATTTGAGCCTGTAGCAACTGTTCCCCTAAGCAGGGCAAGCTCCTGGCCATGGACATGAACAGGACACCCAGGCCAGGCTGGAGAGAGGGAAAAGCATCAGGAGAAGAGACCAGAGACAGAGGGAGCGTTAGAGGATTTGATCCCGGGTGCAGCTTTGTTCAGCTCATCAGAAGCCACCGGTGCCGCTGCACGAGCTCAGGGCCGAGCCCAGGGCGGTGCCCGGGGTGGCACAGGCACAAAGCCAAGCCTGGGGCCCATCCTCGCTGTGGGATCGGCTCAGGAGGGGCAGCAGCACGGAGCAGGGGACAGGAGGGCGGCTCACCGGAGACGATGCCGATGGTGATGTACATGTGCACCACGCTGTGGGCGAAGGAGGCGACGACCATGCCGGCGCTGACCAGCAGCCCCCCGGCCATCACCACCAGCCGGTGGCCAAAGCGGTTGCTCAGGACCGTCGACAGAGGAGCTGCAGAGGGAGAGGGACGTGGTCAGCACCCACCTCAGCAACTTCACAGCCACCATCTCCTGCAGAGCTCTCCTCATGCTCCTGCCCGGGTTCCCTGAGGTGCCGCCTCCCTGCACAGCACAGCATCACCCTGGAGCCACCCTGGGGCACAGCTCACAGCGTTTAGGACATGCTAAAAATCACCAGAACACACGTGGCAGCCTGGGACAAATCTCCAGCCACATGCCTGGATACCACTGGATTTCAGCAAGGCTCAAGTTATTTCTAATCCTTTTCACTGCAGAGTTTGGTTTGAACACTCTGGGTTTTACCCCTTGTTGGCAGCCTGGGACAAATCTCCAGCCACATGCCCAGACACCACTGGATTTCAGCAAGGCTCAAGTTATTTCTAATTCTTTTCACTGCAGAGTTTGGTTTGAAAACTCTGGTTTTTGCCCCTTGCTGGTGAGACCTGAACAACTGGGTCAGGCTCAGTGACATGGACCCTGTCCCTGCACCACCCACAGACTCAAAGGGCTCAAAGGGACTGCCAGGCTGAGACAGACATTTCTTGGCATTTGAGGAGCAGCCTCTGAGCTTTATGGCCATGATTTAATTTATAATGGAGCCATTAGAGGCACAAAAGTCACAGGTGCCAGGTCCTTGCGTGCTGAGTCAGCAGCAGGACTGCCCCTTGCACCTGGGCCGAGCGCCCGCTCCTCTTACCTGTGAAGGTCTGTACAAACACACATATGGATATTATCCAGGATATCCTGCTGTTGGTTTCGTCAAAGCTTTCCATCAGGTCGTTGAAGAAGACTCCAAAGGATTTTATGATGCCGTATGTCAGGGCTTCCACAACAAAGAACGCAAAGGCGACCGTCCAGCCCCATCCTCCGTCAGGCACTTTAGTATAAACGTTTGCAGAGGTGCACGGCATCTTTACAGCTTTGACCGTCATTTTGGATCTGGGAAAAGAGGGGAGAGGCAGCCAGGCATCAGTTTAAGCTGAATTTTGCTGGAAGAGGCACAGCCTGGGAGCTGTAGCACCCCTAAGGCACTGTGAGCCGGACCAAGTGTGGGAGCTGGGCTGGTGTTTCTGCCTCTGTCCCTCCTTCCTGCTGCTGCCCTGTGAGCCCAGCACCAGAAACTCCCAGCTCAGCACCAGGGCGAGCTGTTCCCAGCAGCCAAGCCCGGGAGCTGGGAGCTGTCATCTGCCTGTCGGTGCACGGGGGCGGATGGATGCGGTTCGTGAAAGATCCACCGCGGGCTGGTGGAGCCGCAGGAGCCCCCGGGGCGCCCATCGCCCCCAGCCTGGCTGCCCCAGAACGGCAGCTCAGGGCTGCCCACACCTCAGAACGAGGGGTGGGGACATCCCCAAGATCACCAGGTCCCCTGCAGCCCTTGGCACCACTGCCACCCCCCGGGGCAGGGGGGCTGGATGGGATCACCCCATAAGATACGGGGTGTCCTCAGCCCTGCCCCGTGTCACCCGGGGGTGTGGGGGTGGCTTTGGTCCCACATGGAGCTCCCCAGGAACCCCAGCACTGCACAGGGGGGACAGCACCAGAGTCACAGTCGGGGGAGGACACAGTGCTGGGGTCACTGCCACACAGGGGGGACAGTGTCAGGGTTACAGTCCTGGGCTCGCTGCCACACCTGCAGGGGGGTCCCACTGTGCTGGGGTCAGCAGCACACCTGGGCAGGGGGACAGTGCCAGGTCACTGCCACACCTGCAGGGAGGGAGCACTGAACTGAGGCCACTGCAGCACCACACGTGGGCAGGGGGACAGTGACAGGATCACCTGGGCAGGGGTGGTCGGTCCTGGGCTCGCTGCCGCACCCGCAGGGGGGTCCCACTGTGCTGGGGTCAGCATTACAGCCGGACAGGGGGACAGTGACAGGATCACCTGCACGGGGGGGGGGGTCAGTCCTGGGCTCACGGCCACACCTGCAGGGGGGTCTGCTGTGCCATGGTCACTGCCACACCTGTGCAGGGGACAGTGCCGGGGTCACCGCCACACCTGTACAGAGGACAATGCTGGGGTCACCGCTGCACCTGTGCAGGGGGACAGTGCCGGGGTCACCGCCGCGCCCGTAAAGGGCACAGTGCCGGGGTCACCGCCCCACCCGCGCGGGGGTGCCAGTGCCGGAGCCAGCACCGAGGGACCCCGCGCCGGCTCCCGCAGCCGCCCGGCAGGACACGGAGCGCTGGCCGCGGTGGCCGCCCCGTCCCGCCCGGACCTGCGGCTCCCCCCGCGCCGCCGGCCCCGGCAGCCACCCGGCATTTCCCTCCTCCATTTTAGACTCGGCTCCTCGGCCCCGCGCTCCGAGCCCACCGCGGAACTTCGCCCGGCGGAGCAGGCGAGTGCGCGGGAGCCCGGCCGGGCTGCGAGCCCACGCCGGGGGTCCCCGAGCGGGGCAGGGGGGGTCCCCAGGCCGGGCAGCCCCTCCTGCGGTGCCGCATGGCTCCCGGGGGATCCGCTCCGCAGGGATGGAGCGAGGCGGGGGCTCCGCATCCCTCCCTGCGCTGCTGCCCGCGCCGGGCTCTGCCGCAGCCGGGCAGGGCGAGGGGCACGGGCGGGACCCCCGAACTTTGCGGGAAGTGCCTGGAGACCCCCCGAGAGAGGGGACGGGGCTGCCGCGAATTCCTGTGTCACTGCAAGGGGGGAAAAAGCAGATCGGGAGGAAGCACGCTTAGGGAGCAGAAAAAAAAAATGATAAGGGAAGGAAAAACAACGCAGCGAAACCGCAAACCTGGGCGTGTGTTTTGTACATTTAAAGATTAATAGAAATAATGGTGGTCGGGGAAAAAATTGGAAATGAAGAAGCCGGAGCGCAGGGGCCCGGCGTGGCCCCCCCTTCCCTGCATCACTTTCCCAACATTTCAGCCCTGATTCCTGCATCGCCGGGGCCGCGGGCTAAAAATACAGGGATGCGGGCGAGGGGAGGTGGGGAAGGAAAACGCTGGAAAAAAATGAAAAAATAACGTTAAAAAGCGCCCCAAAAGAAGGGGAAAAAAATTTAAAAAAGGGAAACAAAGCCCTCCCCCACCCAGCTCCCCCGGAATCCCCGGGCGGGAGCCCCACTCACCGGTGCTGCGGCGGGCTCAGGGGCTGCCCATGGCCCGGGAGGGCGAGCGGGCGACCCTCGGCGAGGAGGCGGCCCCGCTGCCCGCCGGCCTCCGGCCGCTGCTGCTCCCGCTGCCCGCGGCGGCGGCTGCTGCTGCTCGGTGCTCGCTCGCAGCCCTTTTATACCGGCTGGAGCCGGTCTCCGCCGGCGGCTCCGCAGCGCCCATGTGCGCGGCGCCGGGCCCGGCTCGCCCAGCGGCGGCACCGCGTGTGCGGGAGGGGCGGTGCAGGGGCGGCCCCGCGGGGTCCCGAGCGTCCCCGGCAGCACCGCAGCCCCCGCAGCCCCCGGCCCGCACCTGCCCCGCAACCCCGCTGCCCCCGGCCCGCACCTGCCCCGCACGGGGCGCTCCGGCAGGTGCGGGGTCCGGGGTATTCCCACGATTCGGGGTCCGGTGCATCCCCGGATGCGGGGTCCGGAGCATCCCGCAATTCGGGGTCCGCATCGTCCCCACGATTCGGGGTCCGGAGCATCCCCTGGGTGTGGGGTCCGGGGTATTCCCGGGTGCGGAGTCCGGAGCATCCCCCAGGTGTGGGGTCCGGAGTATCTCTGCAGTTCGGGGTCCGGAGCATCCCCGGGTGCGGGTGGGATGCGGGGAGCACATGCCAGAGCCCCCCCGCCCCCCATTTTTTTTGTCCCCTCCGAGGTTTGTATGCTGCCCATATTTTCTCTAATGGGGAAATATGCCCCTTGTTTGTATTTTCCAGGACAAAACATCTCCTTTAGTTGTGTTTCTAGGGAAAAGCATTGTATTTTTAGGGGAAGCCACTTCCTTTAGTTGCATCTTTAGGGAAAACCTCCTTTCCTTTAGGGAAAATATAATTTTGTTGCAATTTTAGGGGAAAAACATCTCCCTTGGCTGCATTTTTAGGGCAAACATTTTCCTTGCTTGAATTTTTAGGGGGAACCATCTCTCGTGGTTGTATTTTTAGAGGAAAACATCTCCCTTAGTTGCTTTTTTTTTTTTTTTTGGGGAAAAACCCATCCCTTAGTTGTATTTTTATGGAATACATTTTCTTTAGTTGCATTCCTGGGGAAAAAACATCTCCCTCAGTCTCTCAGTTAAATTTTTAGGGGGAACTGTCTCTGTCAGTTGCATTTTTGGGGGAAACATCTCCCTCAGCTGTATATATTTTTTTTTTTTTTGGGAAATCATCTCCTTTAGCTGGACTTTTAGGGAAAAACATGCTCTTTTGTTCCATTTTTAGGGAAAAACATCTCATTTCGTTGCATTTTTTTAGGGAAAAACATGTCCCTTGGTTGAATTATAAGGGGAAAACATTTTCATTGGTTGCATTTCCTAGGGAAAACCAACTCCTTAGTTGGATTTTTAAGGGAAAACACGTCTTTTATGTAGAAAGCTTAAAAAGTAGGGATTTGTGAGTCAAGCAGAGCAGGAGAGACCAACTCACCACTTACAGGCATGGGGAAGGAAGGAGCAGGGCTTCAGTCATCCTAAAATCACAGAACACCCTGAGCTGGAAGGGACCCACAGGGATCATTGAGTCCAACCCCTGGCTGTGCACAGACACCCCAAAAATCCCACAGTGTCCTTGAGAGCGTTGTCCGAGCTCTCTGGGAGCTCTGGCAGCCTCAGAGCTGCTGCTGCTCCTGCTCTCCGTGTGCTGGGCACAGATGGATGCTGCCAGGAGGATTTGGAGTCTTGCACCATTCCCTGTGGGCTTCTGCCTGCAGGGAACAGCAGAGGGGTCAGGGTGGGTGGGTGACCACACTTTTCACCTCTCCTCAGCTGGCATCTGCCCCCTGTGCTGGCCCAGGAGCCCACCACAGTGTGCTGGGTTAATGTGGAACCTGCTGCTCCTGGTTCATACCCCTGGAAAGAGCAGCCAGGTTAAAATGTCCCTGCACTGCTGCGTTTGGCTTGGCCACAGTCCCTTCTGCTGCTTTTCCCTTCCTTTTTCCCAATGGGATTGCTGGTGGGGCAACACAGCCAAGGGCAGCAGGTAGCTGAGGCAAAATTCTCCACATTGCCCAAAATGAGGCAAATTGTTACTTTTTATTCAGGAGCTTTGGGAAAGCTGCTGCTGGTTTCTCTTGGCTATGCTGGCCCAACAGCAAGTGCTGGTGCTCTCAGGGAGGTTTATGCAGTCCCCTCCTGAACCAGCTGAAATCCTTCTGAAATCCATCAGAAATCCATCAGAAATCCATCAGAAATCTGGGTCCTCAGCCATGAGGGTGACCCTGTGTGTCCTTGAGAGCCTCCTATCCCACAGGAAACCCCTTCCTCTGAGGGAGCCTTTGAGGGGGGTGTCCTTTACCCCTGCCCTGCCTTTCAGGGGTACAGATAAAGGGTGAGCACCCTTTCTGTGGCCCTGCAGAGCCAAGATCCCGTTATCCAAGCTTTTCCTTGGGAACGGGGCACCCTCCCCGTGCTGAAATTCTTCCTGGTAACGACAGTGCAAGTGCTTGTGGGACAGCAAAAGAGGTTTGTGCCTCCAGGGGAGAAATAAGAACACAAATATCTTTGGCATGAAAAACCCCGAAGTGATTTGCTCCTCGGTATTTCTTGTCAGTGCTCTGCATCTGTCTCTGCCTCACCTTCCCATTCCTTTCCTTTGGGCTTTCCAAGAGCAATAAGGCTCTGGGGAGCCAAGGGGGCTGCAGGGGCCCTGTGGGGGGACAGGGATGGTGGCTGCAGCTTCTCCAGCCTCACTGTAAAACCCTTTTTCCCCCATATTTTTGGGGTAATTTCCCAAATTTCCCAGTTTGCTGCTTGGCTTGGCTGGGATCCTTTTCCCTGGCACATCCATCCTGGGTCGGTCCCATGCCTGGCAGTGTTCACAACAGGACGTGCCTCTCCATCACCCCAGTAACTCCAGCAGCAGGGCTGGGGGCTCTGTGGGGGGACACGGATGGTGGCTACAGACTCTCCAGCCCCACTGTAGAACCCTTTTTCCCCCATATTTTTTGGGGAATTTCCCTGCTGCTGACCTGGCTGGGATCCTTTTCCATCCTGGGTCAGTCCCGTGCCTGGCAGCGCTCGCAGCAGGACGTGCCTCTCCATCATCCCAGCAGCTCCAGCAGCAGGGCTGGGGGCTGGGGGCTCTGTAATCCACAGGGAAGCAGAGCAGGAGGGCTGGCTGTGGGCATAAATCAGAGAAATCAGCCAGGAGCTGGGAAAGAGGGCGGGCTGGGCAGAGAGGGGAGCGCGGGCCCCTGGCCCGGTGGCTCCGGCACTTCCAGTTCATTTATTCTGCCGGGGTTTGCCCAGCCCTGCTCGGCATGTGAAATGTTTTCTCTGAAAGACCCAGCAGTGAGATGGGTGAAAAACATTCTCCTGTCCCAGGAGCTGGCAGAAATCCTGGTAAATCTGCAGAAGTATGTTTTTGTCGGTGCTGCTTGTTCTGCGAGGAGAACTTGTATAAACTATGCCAGCAGAAAACCTTTTTTCCTGGAATGAAGTCCTGACTGTGTTCAGAGCATTGTCAGCACGGTCGTGCTGGGAATGGAGCTTTGCTGGTAAACATGTCAGCACCAGGGAGGCCCAAGGGGGCAGACACAGAGCTCCTGCCCCATGGGCAGATCCCTCACCAGGCACCTGCTGCCCTTCTCTGCTCAAATCAAAATCTCTGGAATCTTAAATTGCAAAAAAAACAAAGCATAGATTTATTTTTCTGCCCTGCCATCCATCCCCCCCAGGCTGTGGTTGGACATCCCCAGTGGGGTCAGCACCGTGGGGATATGTCCCCATCCCACATCACTCAGCACAGCTGAGCCATCTCTCCTGCTTGCCTGCCTCAGTTTCCCTGACCCCTGCTGGCACAAGGGGTGACACTGGGAGCTCCTGGATAACAGCAGGGACCCACTTCAGTTTGAATTTCTCATCCTTTGCTGTGTCCTTTCCTCCCTGCTCCTCATGGCTGGGATGGGGGACCCTGCTGGGACTTTCAGCAGAACCACTGGGTGGGTTTGGGCTGGAGATCAGAGCTGGGAGCCCCTGGGTGGGTTGTGAGCCCCAGGAGCTGGCAGGGGGTAGCTCAGCACAGCTGGGTGTGCTTCAAAGGGCCGCAGGTTTTTCTGGGCTCCAGCCACTGCTTTGCTCTCCAGGCAGGCGTGAAAATGTGAAAGAATGTGAAAAATGTGAAAATGATCATGCTGGCCCCAAGATTTGTAAACTTTCTGGTTAATGTGTAATAAATACAGGACAGATAATGCCAGCACAGTGAGGGTGACCCCTCTGTGGTGGCACTGCCAGGGGTGACATCCCAGAGAGGCATCTCCCCTCTTCTACACGGGGGACGTGCTTGGAGAGGCTTTGGGGCTTTTATAAACTGGTTTGTCTGGTTTGGACTCCTCCAGGCTCCTGCGAGCTGTGTGCCTGGCTTGCAGAAGGCAGCTCATTTGTTTGTTCAGGGCTGCCCTGGTCCAAGGTGCGTGCTGTGCCGCCAGGTGTGCCGTGTCCAGCGCTGCCAGCCCCGCTCATCCCCAGGCCAGTGATCCCTGCCTGCCACTCCTCCAGCTGCAGCCACCTGGGCAGCATTTCCTGCTTGGCACAGGTGCCACAGCGTTCCTGCCAGCCTGGGGAATCTCTCCTGAGTCATTTGGATTTTTGCAGAAAGAGCTGAAAGCTGGTGGGGTCAGCTCTGGGTGGGGATGGATGCAGCAAAGCTGGAGGGGAGCAGAGGGGGGATCCCAGGGGGCTCCCACCCCCTCCAGGGGGATGTGCACAGCCTGGACTCACCGGGAATTGGAGCTGGAAAGGGTCAGAGAGGGCTCAGAGTGCAGAGCTGATGCCAGGGATGGCCTCACACTCATGGATGTGGTCTGGATGTGGGCATCCCACAGGCTGTGTTCCACCTCGCCTTCAAACAGCTCTGAGCATCAGGGATCAGCAAGTTCTGTTTGATGCTAATGCATGAATTTGAGCCCTGAAAGACTTTCCCTGTAATTTAGGGAGGAGAGAGTGTCCTTTGAAAATCGTTTGGGTTGTTTTTGTTAGCTGTGTCATCCTGGCATCCCTCCCCAGAGTCAATGGAAGGGACCGAGGTTTGTGGGTTCGGCTGCTTTGAGGTTTTTCTGTGGGGCTGCAGGTGCAGCTGGGGGGAGCCTGGGGCACTCTGGGGGTGCAGGGCAGCCCCTCAGGAGTGGCACTGGGATGGTGCTGCTGGGAGGATGTTTGAGAGGCTGGGGTTTGGCACAGAGAGCAGCTCAGCCTGGGAGGGGCTGGGAGCTGCTGGATGCCAGTGGAGGTGCCAGAGGGCAGGATTAGCTGGTGTGTCTTCCCAGAAAGCCTGAACACCACCTGCCCGAGGAGATCAGCTCCACTCCTGGTGCTTTGCTTTTTCCCAAACCCCAGATCTGGCACAGGGTGATTGATATCCTGCTCTGCTGTGGAGAGTCCCAAACAGTGAACTGGGATGGGGCTGGAATGGGGTTGGGATGGGGCTGGGATGGGACTGGGAAGGGGCTGGGATGGGGCTGGGAAGGGGCTGGGAAGGGGCTGGGATGGGGCTGGGATGGGGCTGGGATGGGGCTGGGAAGGGGCTGGGATGGGGCTGGGATGAGGCTGGGATGGGGCTGGGATGGGGCTGAGATGGGGCTGGGAAGGGGCTGAGGTCCCCCTGACCACTGTGAAATTGGTGGCTCAGTTCTGTGCTGTCCTTGGCCCAGCTGGGCTCAGCCCCTGGGCAAGGGATGTTGGACCCAAGCAGAGCTGCTGCTCCTTTCAAGTCCCCATCCAGGAGGAAATCCAAGGAAATTGCAAAGGAATTTTTGTTTTGAAAGTAAAGGCAAATTAGCTGCCATCAAACATGTCCAGAGACCTGATCTGCATTGCTGGAGCTGTGGGGATGCAGAGGGTGCAGAACAGGACCTGAGCTCGTGGCTTTGTTGGGGCAGGGCTGAGCAGCCTTTCCCAGAGCTGAGCCCCGTCCCACAGCTCAGCCCCACATCCCACCCCCATTAGCTGATGTGCTGAGAGCCTCCAGCCTCCATAAATTAACACTCTGGGCTATGAATTATGAATGGAGCCACATCTCTGATCACTGCAATGCTCTGCTGACAGCCCAGGAGCTGCTGATCCAAGTGACAGCCCAAAGCTTTTAAAGATGTGAACAGCAAAACCCGGGAATAATTCCCTTTGCAAGCTACAAACCGCTTGGCCTACAGATGGGGCTCATCCTATTCCCTCTCCTGCCTCCTCCTGTCCTGTTCTTCTCTTCTGATTCCCAGTTTTGTCTTCTCTGCTCTCCCTCTCTCTGTTAATGGGTGTTGTCCTACTTGGCCATCCCCTGGGAGCTGCATCCCTCCTGCCACGTTCCTGGTACCTCTGGGGACAGCTGCTCCTGGCCATCCCAGCCCAGCCCAGATCCCCACAGCCAGTGCAGAGCTCCTGGTGCAGGACCCAGCAGGATTTTGGCAGATCTCTGCAGCTCCATCCCCCTTTGGCCATAACTTTGTGTTCAAGACATTGTATTCCATATCTCCATCTGCTCCATGGAGCTCTGCCACAGCTCCCTCTCTGCCATCGCTCCTTGGAGGCTTTGTCCTTGAACCTTTCCATCTCTGGAGGCCAAATCCTGCCCTAAGCAGCTGGATGTGCTTAATCCTGGCTGTTCCTGGGGGTTTTTGCCTTCTGGATCTGGATTCCTGCCTCCTCACCTCTGGGGCAGCTCCCTGCAGCAGCTGGGCTGTGCTCCTGCTCTGGCAGCTGTGGGGCAGAGGGAGCAGAACTAAATTCAGACAACGAGCTTCAGACACCTGCCAGTTGTCACAAATGAAGGCAGGGCTCTGTATGAACCCTTTGTGGGGCTGCAGCACTCGGGAGAAAGCCCTTGGCAAGCAGGAGGGAGCAGGGGATGGCAGGAACATGGGATAGCAGGAGTTGGGGATAGCAGGAGCAGGGGATAGCAGGAGCTGGGGATGGCAGGAACTGGGGATAGCAGGAGCTGGGGATGGCAGGAGCAGGGGATAGCAGGAGTGTGGGATGGCAGGAACATGGGATGGCAGGAGCAGGGGATGGCAGGAGTGTGGGATGGCAGGAGTGTGGGATGGCAGGAGCAGGGGATAGCAGGAGTGTGGGATGGCAGGAGTGTGGGATGGCAGGAGCAGGAGATGGCAGGAACATGGGATGGCAGGAGCTGGGGATGGCAGGAACATGGGATGGCAGGAGCAGGGGATGGCAGGAGCACAGGAAACCATCCCAGCCTGAGCAGCGGGTGCAGGGAAGGGGCACTCTGCATTCCCATCCTTTCCAGTTGAGCCACTGTGAACCAGGCAACAGAACAACTTCAAAGGCAAAGCCTTGGTGTCTGCAGAAGCTGCTCTGCCCTGGTCTCTGGAGGTGTTTTGTCCTGGTCTCTGCAGAACCTGTTTTGCCCTGGTGTCTGCAGAAGCTGCTCTGCCCCGGGCTGGGGTGCAGGAGCACTGCCCTGTCCTGACTATTTTCTTTCCCTTGCACAGGGGATGCTGTAACCAGGTGAAGGATGGACTGACAAAGCCCCAGCAGTTTCTTCTCCACCCAAGGCTGAGGGGCTCAGCCTGCAGGGAAGGAGCCAATTTTGGACACAAACATCCCTCGGGCTGCGGCGAGGGGAGAGGAGCTGAGAGGAGCTGCCGTGGATCGAACCCGCTCCTGGAGGGGAAAATACCGCTTTGGTTTGGTGTCTAATTAGATATTTACCAGGAAGGAAGGAAAGATATAAATAGGGTGACAGTGACTTCAAAGGGTGTTTTTTGACTTCTAAGAATAACACCTTTGCTGGCGCCGGTTTCGGGAATATCGGCTGTGCCTGGGTGTGAAAGGCGGAGGAGGTGTTGCAGCTCGGTCGGCAGCCAAGGGAGCAAACCCAGACCCCAGCCCTGCTCCAAACCCAGACCCCAGCCCCGCTCCAAACCCGGACCCCAGCCCTGTTCCAGCCCCACAGACCAGCTGAGGAAGGGACAGAGCCCCTGGAAAGCTCAGCTGCATCCACAGGGACACAGCAGGGGCAGTTTGGGGAAGACCGACGGTGCTGCAACGCGGGCAGGAGGGGACGTGTGGCACCATGGGGACCCCACCCCTGTCCCCGTGGGCACTGCTGGTGCCCACCCTGGTGCTGGTGGGGCTCTGGGCTCCCTGTGTGCTGAGCAGGCAGCCCAACTTCATTGTCATCCTGGCTGATGATGTGGGCTGGGGGGATCTGGGCGCCAACTGGGCAGAGACGAAGGAGACCCCGCATTTGGATCAGTTGGCTGCTGAAGGAACAAGGTAATGTCTGTCCCCCTTCCCTGCCCTCACCCTGCACCCCTGGTTACTCTGCCCTGCAGCACAGGGGAATTCAGCCCTGTGGGACTGGCAGGTGAGGGAATTTTGTTGGTGTGGGTTTGGCTGCATGGGGAGGGCAGCCAGAGCCTGGCGTATTGGGGTGCAGGTCCATCCATCCCTGCTGGAGCCTTCATCTGCCACTCCTCACCCTCATCCCCAGAGCAAAAGGGGGAGTGTCCAGAGGAGCAGAGAGGGGCAGGGCAGTGTTAGAGCACACAGGATGTCATGAGTTGAAGGGTTTTTCATTTTTCAGGTTCGTGGATTTCCACTCAGCTGCCTCCACGTGCTCCCCGTCCCGCGCCTCGCTGCTCACGGGGCGCCTGGGGCTGCGCAATGGGGTCACCCACAACTTCGCCATCTCCTCTCTTGGGGGCCTCCCCCGCAACGAGACCACCCTGGCCGAGGTCCTGAGGGAGGCTGGCTACAGCACAGGGGCCATAGGTAATGCCCAGAGTGCCAGGGGCAGCTGGGGAGGTGCCAGGGGGTGCTTGGGTGAAATGCTGGCGGTGAAAGGGAAATCCAAAGGATCACGTGAGAGAGATTTCACACATCCCCCTTGCATTTTGCAATGCCAAGCTTAAAATCTTCCTTTTCAAGGGTGTTGCCGGAAATCCAGACTTGTCCATTTAATCTCTCATTGCTTTATCTCCTGAGGAATGTGCTGGGTGTTCCTTAGCAAGCGGGCTTGGCTCTGCCATCCTGCATCCCGCACCATGGGCAGTGCTGCTGGCCCAGTGGCTTTGGGCACCCTCCTGTCACTGTGGGTCCCCCCTCAGCCTGCACAAGCCCTTTGCATCTGCAGCTCCTGCTGCTGTGCTGGCAGAAATTCCCTCTGTTTCTCTACTCCCCCCCAGTTTTTGCAGTTTTCCCTCTTGGATCAGCGTGTTTGGTGGGAGCAAGAGCGTGCTGGAGGTCAGGGGATGTAGCTGGGTTTAGGGAGGGCTGAGGGAGCTGTCTGCTCAGAACACAAACACATGAAAGAGCCTTTTAAGGCTGGAAACACTCGCTTTGCACAGCCATGAGATACCTTATGCATTTTTTGCTGGGTTTTCTGCAAAAATAGGCAGCATTCTGGAATGGCAGCCAGCACAAACAAGGAACCTTTCTTGTAGCTTGATTAAAGCCCCCAGCGCTGCGGGCACCTTGTGGGTGAGGGCTGCTGGTGGCTGTGCCACCTCTGAAATGATGTTCTGTGGCTTCCCTGCAGGCAAATGGCACCTGGGACACCACGGCCACCATCACCCCAACTCCCGTGGTAAGGGCTGTGCCAGAGGGGACGGGCTGAGGGCCCTGTGGCCACCTGGACCCTGCTGATCCCCTTCACTTTCCTCCCAGGCTTCGACTACTACTTTGGGATCCCCTACAGCCATGACATGGGCTGCACAGACACGCCTGGCTACAACCTGCCCCCCTGCCCGCCCTGCCCATGGCACAGCACCACTGCCAGGTACGGGCACGGGCTTCCAGGGCTGGCACGGGGAGCTGGGTGTCTGCAGCAGTGTCCCCAGCCCTGGGCTGTGTCTGCAGAGTGTCCCCAGCCCTGAGCACTGCCCTGGGCTGTGTCTGTGTCTGCAGAGTGTCCCCAGCCCTGAGCGCTGCCCTGGGCTGTGTCTGTGTCTGCAGAGTGTCCCCAGCCCTGAGCGCTGCCCTGGGCTGTGGTCACCTCCCCTCATGCTCTGTGCACCCAGTTTCCCCCGCCCAGGCTGGGAGCCCCCTGTGCCATGGGGACATTGGCACCGCTCCCCTTGTTCTCCCTCCCTCCCTTGGCTTTCTGGAAGCCAGGAGATCAGCCAGGCTCTGTGCCTGCTCTGTGACAAGCCTGGGGTGGCTTTTTCCAGCAGGGTGGCGAGGAAGGACTGTTACACAGAGGTTGCCCTGCCTCTCTTGGAGAACATCACCATTGTCCAGCAGCCCGTGGAGCTCGGCAGCCTGGCCAGGCGCTACGCAGAGGAGGCAGAGAGGTTCATCCAGAGGGCCAGGTGAGGCCACCCACTGTCCCCTGTCTGTCTCCTTAGCTAGGACAGCTCCTGGGGCACTGCAGGGCTCCTTTGCATCACGCTGGTGCAGTGCCAGGGGAGATGGGTGTTGCCCCATGGTTCAGATTTGGGGTGTCCGTGGCTTGGCTTCCTGCTGGAGGAGGCACTGAGGCTCTTCTGGTGCCCTCTGAAGGGTTGTGTGTTTTTAAAACCATCGTTTTTGGGGAAAGCCAAAGCCTTTGAGTGGGGCTGTGCCTCCCTCCTGGGGGGAATGTGCACCAAGGTCTGTCCATCCCTGCATCCCTGTGGATGGGGTGGCAATGGGGTGGTGGAGGTGCCTCCATGGGTGTGAAGTGCTGGCAGGGGCTGTCAACAGGCGCTGAGTGGTGTCAGGGTAGGACCAGAGCAGCACCCAGAGGTGTTTGAACACGCCCCGTGTGTGAGATTGGATCCATTTTGAGGATAAAGCACCCGGAGATCGCTGGGCTTCAGGATCTGCCTCCCCCAGGCTCAGAGCACAGGAGGAGCCCGGCTCTGTTTGTCCCCGAGGAGCAAAGTGGCTCCTCCGAACGAGGCCCCCGAGCCCTGCTGACGGGTTGTGTAATTTTAATCCCCATTATTGGCGGATTACGAGCTGTGACTTTGCAAAATGCCTCCCTGCAGAGCGAGGAGAGGAAGCGCTGCCGGGCAGCCCTGCCCGAGCCCATCCCTGCCTGCATCCCGGGATAACGCAGGCCCGGGGAAGGCGGCTCCTGGGGTAAGGTTTGTGTAACACAGGTGAAAGAAGGGCTGGGCAGGGAGCAGCACATGGGGAAATGGCTCTTTATAAACCTGGGCGCTGTTTTGTTGCATAAAACCTGTAGTTTGTCCCTTTGGATACCAAGGATTGGGTGTGGGGTGGCTTGGCCACGTTTGGGATGCTGAGGGTACCCAGGCTCTGGGCTGTGGGGCAGCACCAACCCCTTCTCCTGCCAAACCCCAGCCCTCCAGGCTGCCTGGGTGCTCTGTGGCTGTGAAACCGAGTGTGTAAGCTCTGGGTTAATAAGAAAAACCTTTAAACTCCCAGAAGTGTGCTGGGGTTATCTGTGTTCATGGAAAACAGGATTAGGCAGGTGCCTGCATTTTCTTCCCTTCCCTTTGATGGCTTATTCCAGTTTTCCCCTGCCTGACTCATTCATTACAGGGCAACAAAAGAACACCGGATTTGCCATCTCGGTGTTTTTTTAACCAGTCAAGGTTGAGCAATTTGTGACAGTGAGACGTGGCACTGCTCAGCACAAGCCAGCGTGGGAGCAAAAGTCAGGGACTGCTGTCTTCAGTTATTGATTAAACGTTTGCCTGATCTTCAGGACAATTCCGAGGTGTCTGTGTGGCAAACGAGAGGGATGTTCAGCTGGGCATCACAGCCACGACTCCATCTGGATGCTGGGGCCAGGAGAAGCAGCTTTCCCTGCTCCAGGGGCTCTGGCATCCCTTGGGAAGAGGTCTCACAGCGGCCGTTTGCAAGGGGCACATGAGCTCTCCTGACCCCCACATCCTGCAGGGACAGGCAGGGTGCCAGGGGGACACAGGGGAGACGGGTGTGAACACCATGGACACCCCAAATCTGAACCCCATGGCTCAGATTTGGGGTGTCCATGGCTTGGTTTCCTGCTGGAGGAGGCACTGAGGCTCTTCTGGTGTCCTCTAAAGGGGTTGTGTGTTTTTAAACCATCGTTTTTGAGGAAAGCCAGAGCGGGGGTTTTGAGAAAACCCTTCATGGGGCTCCAGCCCCCAGCAGCTCCGGGCAGGATGGGGTTTTTTACTCATTTTCCAGGCCAGGTGGGTGCCGGGCAGAGGAAGGAAGCGCAGACACGCACTGGGCAGGGCCCCAGAGCTGGCAGGAGGCAGAGATGGGGCCGGGCGCGTGCACGGCCGGGACACGGCCCCGGGATCCGGCCCCTCCTCGGCGCTGGCCATCCCACCCTTCCCCTCCGAGCTCCCTGAGGAAGAGCAGGCTCGTTGGAGCAGATAAATATAGCTGTAAACAAGCAAACAGGACGTGTCCTGTGCTGGTGCAGGGCAGTGCATGGTGGTGAACGTGCCGCGGGGCTGGTGGCACTGCCAGGGCTGTGCTGGGCTGTGTGGGTGCCCTGCTGTGCCGCATCCTCTGCCCACAGCACCACCAGGCTGGGCACCTGCTGGGGAGGGGGAAAAAGGGCCAAAATGGGCCCTCAGAGAGAGGGGAGGGAGGTGTGTGGGTGCAGCAGCATGGAGAGTTTGGAGATGGAGGAAGGAGCAAATCCACCCCAAATGTGGGGGACAGTTGACAGCAGGGGGACAGTGGGGAGAGGTTTAAGCAGCAGCAGGGGAGAAATGGCTCAGCTCAGCCAAGCTTCCTCCCTGTAAGGAGAGGGGTGCCTGGAGCTGGGTGATATATGTGGGGTGTTTTTCCAGAGGCAGGAGTGGAAGTGTTTGTGTCCCCAGGCTCAGCAGTGCCACCACCCCAGTGACCTCCTGGAGGCTGAGCACTCTCTGTCTGTCCCCTGTGCAGTGCCAAAGGACAGCCCTTCTTCCTGTACCTGGCCCTGGCCCATATGCACGTCCCGCTGGTGCCCCCGCTGCCCCCCGCCCCGGGCAGGGGCGTCTACGGAGCCTCCCTGGGGGAGATGGATGCGCTGGTGGGACGGGTGAAGGAGGCGGCTGACAGCCTGGGCAGGGGCAGCACGCTGCTCTGGTTCACAGGTACGGCAGGGACCCTGCGGGGCTGGGGGCTGTGGGGTTCTCTGAACCTGAGAGGAGCAGTGAGAGAGGCAGAGGAAAAGAATGATCGAAACAATTCTGGTCTCACTCGCTGCTCCTGTCTTGTGCCAAAGGGGGGTGACACTGGGGACTGCACCTGGAGGTGGGGGCAGGACCTCTGCTTGTCCCCTACCCTCAATGTCCCCTGCTCTCGGTGTCCCCTGCCCTCGATGTCCTCTGCCCTCAGTGTCCCCTGCCCTTGGTGTTATCTGCCCTCAGTGTTCTCTGCCCTCGGTGTCCCCTGCCCTCAGTGTCCTCTGCCCTCAATATCCCCTGCTTTGATGTCCCCTGTCCTTGGTGTCCCCTGCCTCCATGTCCCCTACCCTCGGTGTCCCCTGCCCTTGGTGTCACCCACCCTCAACGTCCCCTGCCTTTGGTGTCCCCTACCTCAATGTCCCCTGCCCTCAATGTCCCTTGCCCTCGGTGTTCCCCACCCTCGATGCTCCCACTGCTCTGTGGGTGGGGAGTGGTCCCACCGCGGGCATGGGTGGGGGTCCCAGGCTGCCGTACCCACCCTGCTATGGTGCCCACCCTGCCATGGTGCCCACCCTGCCACCCCGCTCCGGCTGCGGGGCTGAACTGGCGGGGCCGTGACTAATTAAGGCACAAATCCTCGTTCGTTAAGAAGCCCAAATCCGCTCTGTGTCGCCGAGCAGCGTCCCTAATGAGGATGTCTTGCTCCTGATGACAGGAACCGCTCGGCCGCTCATTAACACCCGGAGCTGGTGGCACCGACCCCCCCTGCCCTGCCCTGGCTGCCCTCCAGCCCCTGCAAACAAACTGCGAAAAACCAAAACCCATCAACCCGGCAAACAAACTGCTAAAAACCAAAACCCATCAACCAGCTGCTCCTGCTCGCTGGGGAGGCATCACAGGGCTGACAGAGAGGGATGGAAGGGTCACTTGTCCTTGCCTACCCCATCACCGTGCGTGTCCCCTGTGGTCCTGGTGTCCCTCATGGGGGACATTTCTTTCTCTTGCAGGTGACAATGGCCCCTGGGCACAGAAGTGTGAGCTGGCAGGACGCCTAGGGCCATTCGTGGGTGCCTGGCAGAGGCAGAGAGGTAACCTGGCAGCGTGGGGGGGTCCCAGTCCCAGGGGGCACAGAGGGGTCCCAGTTCCCAGGGGACACAGGGGGCTGCTCCACAAAGCCCTCACTGCCCACCGAGGGGACACGGGCATCATTCCATCCACCCCAGCCTCTCCCTGGGCTGCTGCCCTGGGCTTGAACACACCCCACCGCTATTTTTTTTTCTTCCAAACAGTCAAGTTTCCCCCAAAACTGCTGTGGGGGGTGGGTTTGGGTCCCCATTACCCCGGAGCTTGGGGTGAATGTGCTGGTTTGGAGATGGGATGTTGCTATCTGCCCCATCAGGGTCTCACAGGCCCCAGAGCAGAGCACCCACCACCCTCCCCACACCCTGGGACTTTGCTTTGCTTTCTCTCCACCGTTTTGTTGGGTTTTTATTTTGTTTTGGTTCGGTTTTTTTTTTTTTTTTTTCCACACTTTCCTCCTTTTCCGGCCAAGCCATCTGCTTGGTGGGTTTATTTCGGCCGGGGCAGCCAGAAACATCCATGAGTCAGGCGTTTCCCACTTCTGCTTGTATTACGCGGTGTTAACGTGCCAGTCCCGGGGTCAGCACTGAGGCTCATCCTCCTCCTCTTCCTGACACCCTGGCCGCGCCACCGTGGCCATTCCCTGGGCAAACAGCGCTGGCTCAGTCCCATTCCCAGAGCCCTTCCTTCTCCTGGCCCCGGGGATGGAATCGTAACCTCAATTTTCTAGTAAACAAACCCCGCTGCCGGCCCCGGGTTGTTGCTCTTGAGCAACCCCCGGTCACAAGCCCGAGCAGATGGTGCAGAACAGGACGAGCAGAACTCAAACCACGGCCCCTTCCAGCCCCTGTGCCCTGCAGAGCCCCCGGCAGGGAGGGAGGAACGAGTATTTAAATTCCATTTTACGCATCCATTTTTTTTATCTTGACTTTTTTTTTTTTTTTTGGTCAAATAATTAAACCATATATCCCTACATTATCCAAATAATTTGTCATCAATACTTTCAATTAACCTTGCTCTATATTTCCTAGCATCAAAAACAATAACCAACTGTCATCATCACTCCACAACCACCCCCAAACAAACATAGAATTAACCCCAGAACTTATCCCCCCCCAAAAAACCAAACAAAAATACAAACCATGATGATAAATCATCAGCCAATCACCCACCAAATTTTCCGTTCTTGTAGCTTATAAAAAGCATGACACTGAGGATGTCAAGATGGCTGCCACACACACCCAAAGACAAAAGACTGAGTCCTAACCTTACTGTTAGTTTTTGCTGGGTATATACATGCAGGTGTCTGCATGGGGCTGGCAGAGCGCTCCGAGCTGGCTGCAAACACCCCGGGGCCAGGGTGGGATGGAAATCCCTGCTCTGGTGGCTGCAGGATGTTTGCAAAGCCGGCCTGGGGATGCCAGGCTGGGCTGGCACTGCCCAGGGATGCCAGGCTGGACTGGCACTGCCCAGGGATGCCAGGCTGGGATACTCAGCCCTCCCAACCCGGGGAGTTGTTCCTGGACAGGGAAAAGCCCCACAGTGGTGGGAGGGCAGGGCAAGACAGGCTGCTCCCTGGCTAAAACAAACCAAAAAACAAAAAAACCAACCAACCAACCAACCAAAAAACTCCAAACAAAACTATTTATTTCTATATGTTTTCATGTGTTTCCGTATGTTTCTATATGTCTCTATATGTTTCTATTTGTTTCTATGTTCCTATACATTCCTACATGTTCCTACATGTTTCTATATTTTCCTAACATGTTTCTATACATTTCCAACATGTTACTACATGTTTCTATATGTTTCTACACATTTCTACATGTTTCTAAAGGTTTTCATATGTTTCTACAGGTTTCTATGTGTTTCTAACATGTTTCTATACATTTCCAACATGTTTCTATACATTTCCAGCATGTTTCTGCATGTTACTACATGTTTCTATAAATTTCCAACATGTTTCTATACATTTCCAACGTTACTACGTGTTTCTATATGTTTCTAACATGTTTCTATATGTTTCTACATGTTTATGTGTTTCTACATGTTTATGTGTTTCTAACATGTTTCTACACATTTCCAACATGTTTCTATATATTTCCAACATGTTTCTCTATGTTTCTACATGGTTTTTATGTAGGTTTTTATGTTTCTGCATGTTTCTACATGTTTCTATATATTTCCAACATGCTTCTGCATGTTTCTATCATGTTTCTATATGTTTCTAACATGTTTCTATATGTTTCCACATGTTTTTATATGTTTCTGCATGTCTCTATATATTTCTACAAGTTTCTACATGTATCTAACATGTTTCTATGTGTTTCTAACATGTTTCTATATGTTTCTGCATGTTCCTATATGTTTTTACATGTTTATATGTTTCCAACATGTTTCTATACATTTCCAACATGGTTCTGCAAGTTTCTCCATGTTTCTATATGTTTCTACACATTTCTATATGTTTCTAAAGGTTTTCATATGTTTCTACAGGTTTCTATATGTTTCTAACGTGTTTCTATACATTTCCAACATGTTTCTACATGTTTCTACGTTTCTACATGTGTCTATGTTTCTGCATGTATCTATATGCTTCCTGTAGCTCCATCGTTTGTTTTAGGGTCCAACCCTAAATTCCAGGGATGTTTTCCACTGATTTCAGGTGGGCACTGGAGCTGGGAGAGAGCAGCAGATCCGTGTGTGCTGCCCCTTTCTCTGTGCTTCCCACAGCCCCCAAAAATTCCTCTCCCACCTCGGGGTCAAAAGTCCAGCAAGGGGAGGGATACTGGGAGAGAGAAAAACATTTTGGGGATGTGATGCTGGGCATGTTTTGAGGCAGGTTGGGGAAGTTCCAGAGCTGGTGTCCCTGTGCTGAGGACCTGCTGTGTGTGTGGTGGGACCAAGGTTTTCATCCCGCCACGGGAATGCACAGTTCAGCTTTCCTGGAAAGCCTGGAAAGTCCCCACAGCAGCAGGGCTGCATCATCCCCACTCTGCAGAAAATTCCCTGCTTGGGTTTGGGTGTTTCAGCCCTGTTTACTTCCCAAAGTGTTAATGTGACCTCATCCCAGGCTGCTCTGACCTGACCAGAGGTGCTGGGGTGGCTTGGTCAGGAAATATCCGTCTGATGTCCTTCCAGAGCCCCCTGACCATGCCTGGAAAAACCCTGCAAACGCATCCAGCAGCATGAGTTCTTTCATTTATGTGCAGAGATGGGGCTTGATATTAATTGCTGTGGTTTCCTGGGGTGTCTGGGGGAAACCCCAAAACTTTGGGTGGGGAATTTGGGAGTGTGCCAGGGTCAGAAACTTTTCCCCTGGGCTGGTCCTTGTGGCACCTGTGCCATTGGCGTGCTTGTGGGCAGGGCAGCATTGCCTGGGGGCATGGATCAGCATGGGGCAGGGGCTGGGGAGGCCAGCAGGGCTGGGGACAGTTCAGGGGACAGCTCAGGGGACAGCCCATGGGACAGCCCAGGGGACAGCTCATGGGACAGCCCAGGGGACAGCTCAGGGGACAGCCCAGGGGACAGCTCAGGGGACAGCCCAGGGGACAGCTCAGGGGGCAGCCCAGGGGCTCTCTTGGCCGTGCCCCCAGGAAATGGCTCAGGGTGAGCGCCGTTGCCATGTGCACGCTGAAAGGCAGCGCACAAAGGCTGCTCCTGGGAAGTTCGCTCGGTGAATCGCCTTGGGATTTTCTCTTTGCCCCATTCCCAACCCCTTCCCCCTCCAGCTGCCTGGGGCCCTTTGGGCTGCAGCCAAGGCTGAGGCTCTCCAACCCCCTCCAGTCCTTTTGATGCTTGGTGCTCCCATTTTGGGGCTCAGCACCCCGATTTTAGTGCTCAGAACCCCGATTTTGGTGCTCAGCACCCCAAATTTGGAGCTCAGCACCCCGATTTTGGTTCTCAGCACCCCGATTTTGGTTCTCAGCACCCCGATTTTGGTGCTCAGCACACCAATTTTGTTGCTCAGCACACCAATTTTGGTGCTCATCACTCCGATTTTAGTGCTCAGTGCCCCAATTTTGGTGCTCAGCACCCCAATGTTGGTGCTCAGAACCCCGATTTTGGGGCTCAGCACCCCAATTTTGGTGCTCAGCCCCCCGATTTTGGTGCTCAGCACTGCAGGTGGAGGAAGGGACTGGGCAGCATCTCAAACCCAAGGGCAGGGCAGTGCTTTGGGTGCTGTCAGGGAGAGGATGGATCAGTTCATTAACTGGCAGGAGGGTTATTAGCAGGATGGCATTTTTAATGAGGTTTCCAGCAGCCAGGGGAGGGGGAGCTGTTGGTGCTGAGCCCTGCAGGGGACAGGAGCCCCTGGAATAAATTCCTCCATTTCCTGCCTGCTCCATTCTCTCACCTGGCATCAGAAGGGGATGGAAATGCAATGGCTCTGGCAGCTGCTGCATTTCTCATCACTCACTGGAGCAGAGAAACACAACCCAGTGCCCAGCTGAGACCCCTTTCTTTTCCCTTTCCCTTTGAACAGCTCCTGTAGTCCTTCTCCCTTGCCTGGCCCAGGGAAACCACCTCCTTTGGGCTAATTCACACCATCTCTGCCTCTGAACAGCCCCTTCCCATGGGCAGCTCCGGGCTCAGGAGTTTTTCCAGCATCAGCAGGATGCTGAGCGCTGCCCTGTTCTCCTGCAGGTGGGAGCTCAGCCAAGCAAACAACCTGGGAAGGAGGGCACAGGGTGCCAGCCCTAGTGTACTGGCCTGGCCGTGTCCCTGCCAGCAGGACGAGCCAGGCTCTCCTCAGGTAAGAGCCCCTCTGGGAGTGGGGTGGCCCCATTTGGAGGTGTGGGAACTCAGCACATCCCTTTGGATGTCCAGAGTTGCTGAGAACCCCGTCAGGGAGCTCGGAGACCCTGGCATGCTGCCCAGAACACCTGGGGATTTGATTTTGACCCTTGGAGCAAGTTGCCAGCTTTGTATGAGGACGTGAAAGTCACACAGGTTTGAATAGTGTAATAACAAAATGATCACAGGGTGAAAATGTAGATTTTAGGATTTTTGGTA
>JAWMQZ010000057.1:2527109-2550017 GCA_035584835.1 Tangara arthus | reverse complement strand
CTGGGCTCTTGTGCTGCCCAAGGTGGATCCATGGAGGAGATGCTTTGAATCAATCCCTGCTTTATTCTGTAACTCTGTCCAGCCTCTGCTCCAGCTCAGCCTTCTCAAGGCATCATTTCTGGTAGGAGATGAGGTGTGTCAGGTGCCTCAAACATAAAGAAATAGCTGAAGTGATTTTTCAGGAATACAGCTTTGGAGGGAGCTGGTAATTAGGGTAGTAGTTAAATCCCAAGATATTTCCTGGGATCTGAGTATATGTCACACCTGGGGAAAATGGTCTGGCAAGGCCAGCAGAGAGCCCTGCCAGGCACCAGAAGGACAGTCCCTGTGCTGATGCATGTGTTTGCTGGGAAGAATATATCAGGAATTGGCCTCCCTTTCCTGACAGTCCTGTGACTGCAGTAACTATTGACAGTAACAACCTCAACTCAGTCATTAACTCCAAACCCAGTCCAGAGTGTGACCATTTGATCTTAAATGTTTTCCAGTGCAGCAAACATGGTGTGAGGGATGTTGGTTTGTGATCTCCACCCTGGGTGTTTGTACTGAAGCCTTAAAGAGGAAACAGAGGTGAAGAAGCTGGGAAACCAGTGCTGTGCCCAGAAGGGCCTCTCCCAGCCATGGTATCCTGTGTGCTGCCATTCCACATGGGAAGGGTTTTGAGAGCTTTTAGGCTTTTCCCTCACTCAGAGTTTAAATTCCAGCTCAGTTCTTCCCTCTCAGATAAAGTCTGCTCCTACTGATATGTCTGGTATTTTAAATCTGCTACAGGAAAATAAAAGGGTCTTGGCAGAGCTAAATCTGTTAAATATCTTTACATCCTTCACTGGAATTCCTGATAACCAGAAGCCTATTCAGGGACTACAGCCTTGCAGGGGATAAACAGGCAAAAGGTGACTGTGTAATAAGGTGAGCAAGTGTTTCTAAGAGCAAGGAAACCACTTTTTCCTGTGGAAGGAGCAGGAAGAGGTGGCACAGACATTGCTTTGCTCTTTTTTGTCACCCTTCCCGAGTGTCTTGAGCAGGTGGAGGAGGAAGAAGGGGCTGCATCCCGACCTTTAGGAGCTTGAATACACGAAGTGTGGAGCACTGAAGTGCCAGTGGCGGCTGCTTTAGGCTCTCAGACAGACAATAAATGCTGCCCTCTGGTGCCCCGAGCAGGCTGCACACAGCCGGGCCAGCATCGCACCGCACACGGCAGTGCCTCCACAGCGGGCTCGTTAGATCCTGCTCCTTGGATTATCCATGGGTTACACCAGGCCTGCTAAATCCTGCTCCTTGGATTATCCATGGGTTACACCGGGCTTGTTCAATCCTGCTCCTTGGAGTATCCAGTGGGTTACACCAGGCTTGTTCAATCCTGCTCCTTGGATTATCCATGGGTTACACCGGGCCTGCTAAATCCTGCTCCTTGGATTATCCATGGGTTACACCAGGCTTGTTCAATCCTGCTCCTTGGAGTATCCAATGGGTTACACCAGGCTTGTTCAATCCTGCTCCTTGGAGTATCCAATGGGTTACACCAGGCCTGCTAGATCCTGCTCCTTGCAGTATCCAGTGGGTTACACCGGGTTTGTTCAATCCTGCTCCTTGGATTATCCAGTGGGTTACACCAGGCCTGCTAAAGCCTGCTCCTTGGATTATCCAATGGGTTACACCAGGCTTGTTCAATCCTGCTTCTTGGAGTATCCAGTGGGTTACACCAGGCCTGCTAGATCCTGCTCCTTGGATTATCCAATGGGTTACACCAGGCTTGTTCAATCCTGCTCCTTGGATTATCCAGTGGGTTACACCAGGCCTGCTAGATCCTGCTCCTTGGAGTATCCACTGTGTCACACTGGGGTCGTTAAATCCTGCTCCTTGGATTATCCAATGGGTTACACTGGGTTTGCTAAATCCTGCTCCTTGGAGTATCCAATGGGTTACAATGGGTTTGTTCAGTCCTGCTCCTTGGATTATCCAATGGGTTACACTGGGTTTGCTAAATCCTGCTCCTTGGAGTATCCAATGGGTTACACCGGGCTTGTTCAATCCTGCTCCTTGGATTATCCAGTGGGTTACACTGGGTTTGTTAAATCCTGCTCCTTGGAGTATCCAATGGGTTACACTGGGTTTGTTAAATCCTGCTCCTTGGAGTATCCAATGGGTTACATTGAGTTTGTTCAATCCTGCTCTTTGGAGTATCCAATCCAATTATCTTCCTCCACTGCAGGAAGAAGCACTGACATCAGAGATGGTGGAGCAGCCCTGCTAATGGAATGCTAGAGAAGGGAAAATGGAGTTTATACCTTCACTCTCCTCATGCTTTGATGAGTTTACTTGTTGTTTCTGTCAGGGCAGATAAGGAGATTTTTCCTCTTATGCAATGAAAAAATGAGAAGAAAGCAGAGAGCTGGATTGGTTGTCAGAGGCCGTTCTGAGTTTGGAATAATTCTGATCGCAAAATGCAGGTACCACAGAAGTCATCACTTCAAAGCCGTTTTTTAATAATGTGATTCCTGTATTAAATATAAAAATGTGGGAAAGTAAAAAACAATGGACAGAACACTTTTGTGAGAGTCACCAGCAGACTAACTTGTCTTGCTAAATTGTCTGGACAGGTTATAATGTGGAGTGGGGAGGAGAAGGGGGACACAGGGGAGACAAGTGTGCCATGTGCACATGGAATTCATTGCCCTATGTTTAAGGTACAGAAATTGGGAAAGATTCATGGGGACCCTGAGAGCTGTGTGCTGGAACTGGCATCAGCCAGGGTGAGGGAAGAACAGGAGCAGTCATGGCAGACTCCACAGCCAGTCTGGAGTCACCAAGGCTTTGTGAGCTTTGCTTTTGATGCTTTTCCTTCTCTGTTTTAGGTGCTGACTTTGTCCCTGATCCTGCCAGGGAGGGAGCTGTGCTTGGGAGCAGCCCTTGCAGATGTGCTTGATGAGGTCAGGGGAGAGCTCACAACTGGATGTTGCATTTCCTTGTCAGTTGGATTAATGTTCCTTATCTTGTCCTCACTCTGGAAATGCTCCATTTCCCTAAGTAGCATGAGGACATCACACGTGCCCTGGCCATGGATTATCTCCCTGGGGGCCTGACACTGCTCACAGGAGTGACACAGGCCAGGGGTGGCTCATGTTCCTGGCTCTCTGGGGTGCACACTGGACTCTTGAGTCTTGGAGTGTTTTCAGCTGAGAATCATGAGACTTTGTACCACAGAGAGCAAGGGGTTAAAACTGGGAGAGAGAAACGTTTCCCTTCCTTTTAACTCTTGGATACAGCACGAATTGTAACTCCCCTGTAATTATCTAAAGATCAAAAAATGTTCTGACGTGAGAGATCAGAACAAGCTGCATTGTGAGAGGGAGACTGGGAACACACGGAGGTCCTGACAGCCAGAGGAACGTTGGGTTCCCACAGCCTGGAGTGAGCAGAGCAGGGAGCAGCTGGGAGGGAGAACTTTGGGAGAGGCACGCTCACTGCCCAAGCTCTTAGCACAGAAGATTTATCACCTGGGGGACTTTCTCCTCTTCCATGCTAGAGGAGACAAGGAGCAGTTTGGAGCAGAAGTGGCACAAAACGTTGGTGTAATAAATGCATTAATAGCAGAGTTCAAACAGAGAATGCAGGGCAGCACCTACACTGTGGTGCCCACAGAGCCAAGGGAGCCCCCATCCATGTGGATGCCATGTCCTGACCTCTTTTGCCACCCACACTGGATAAATAGCAGAGTTCAAACAGAGAATGTAGGCCAGCACCTACACTGCCCACAGCACTCTGTGGTGCCCACAGAGCCAAGGGAGCCCCCATCCACGTGGATGCCATGCCCTGACTTCTTTTACCAACCACACTGGATCAGTTCTCCTGTGCCTGGCTTGAAGCTTGTTCAAGCAATTCATTTACTGATCCCCATTACTGGAGCATGCAAACCTCTCAAGAGCTTGGATCCATGCTCAGCCCAGAAAGTGCTTTTATCCTCATTGTGCTGGAGATAGAGTGGGGCTAAATGACTTCCACAGGAGAGGCTGGAAATCAGTAGGAGAGCAGGAATCTAGAGCTGCAATTCTTAACCATCTTGCTGCTTCAGATGTAAGTGTTACAGCTGGAGAATGAAAAAAGGCTCTATCGTTTTCCTGTGGGCACACAATGCGGGCCAAGCAAGCCTGAGCTGACATTTCAAAGACCTTTTGTTTTTCAAGTGGGTTCCTTCCATCTGGGAAAATACTCTATTATCTTGGGGGGAGGGAGGCAGCAACTTGCAGAAATTGCTTGATTCTGTAGCCAGTTTGTTAGATGTTGGTCCAGACATTGTTTGGATGTCAGTCCAGACCAAGGAGAGTGGATCTGACCAATGTGTTTACTTTGCCACCTGCTTTCAGAGAAAAGCACGTAAGCAAATTCAAGTGTTTTGAATGCTTTTATGTGTGCATTTATCTTGCAGGAGGACTGTGTCCCAGATGATACTCAGAGAGGGAGCTCTCCCCAGACTGTGTTAAAAGCACAAGAACTGAGCATTCTTTTCAATAGGGGTATTTACATTCTGTTACAAAAGGAACACTGGGAGTATTTCACAGGCATTCCCGGAAAAGAAGTGGGCAGTAGCTGCACACTATCTCAGTGCTCTTTAATTTGGTTTGTGTCAGAGATATCTCGAAGTCAAGAATCACATTTGCAGATGCTTGGGCAGTTCATGAACTGCTGAGGCTGCCCAGAGGTTGTATAAAGTTCATGATGCAGAACAAAGCCTGCTGACATCCAAACTGCAGGAGGCACAGACCTGCTGCTCTCCCATCTCCTTCCTTCTCTCTGGAGGCAAGAGCCTTTTTTTGCCCCACTTCAGGTGCTGTTTTCTATCTCCCAGGTCTTGTGGGGCAGACCTAGAACTGTTTCCCACTGCATTAATGCCTGTCCTCATTGGAGCTGAGGGGAGGGAGAGTCCTTGAAATGCAGAGACACCTGAGCAAGGAGTTCCCAATAAATATTGTCAGGAGGCTGCTTAAAAACTTCTTGCTCTGCTGTTGAGGTGGAGGTTAATCACTGTTCTAGGACAGAACTCTCTAGGCTAGAAAAGAGACTGCTGAGTTCAAGTTCAGCCTGGCTGGGTTGGCAGGAAGAGCACCATTATCAATGTCAGAATTTAACCAGGGTATCCTGGCTTTTTCAAAACGTGGAGCCTGTGGTTCAGCCAACACAGGAGAGCTGTGTGACAGAGCTCTGCTAATCACAGCCTCCCTCACGCTGAGCTCGTCAGCACTGACTCAGGGGGTGAAATGTTGCCAGTGTTGCCCCTTGGGTGTTGGGAGCCTTCCAGCTGGGAGTCTGAAGGGCTGTGCTGCAGCAGGCACGTCTGGCAGATGGAGATGGATTCCCCCACTGGTCTATCTGTTAGATCTGGCCACTTCAGGGCATTATTTTCTTGGCACTTGCTTCCTCTGTTTTGAGTCTTAGCAGTCATTTTCTTCTTCAAAGTAACATATGGAAATGGTTTGGGATCTGCCCATAGCAAACTGGTTCTGCACTGGGGACTGTTCCACAGAGCTGACGTCAGGCAGACCAAAGCACACAGCACCTCTCAGGGTCCACAGGGGTTCTGAGCCCATGACTCATGCTGGGCTCACAGCAGGAAGTTCAAGCACGGTCTTTCAGGCTCTTTTTGGATCATATCAATTCCGTGCTCTGTTTCTTTATCACTTTCATGTGGCAAAATTACAGATTTTACACTGTAAAACTCACCCAGAGGCTCAGACTCCCTGGCAAACACTGCAATGCTGAGGGACAAGTGTCCTTCTGTCCCTTCATGCAGGGACACTGAAGTGTCACACTGAAAGCTGTCAACATCCAGAGTTTGACCTGGAACCCAGACATCCTCAATATTGTTAAAAGAGAATAGATTTTTGTGTGTTTGGGTTTCTTATCTATGGATCTTGCTACGAATCACTGTGTGGTGCTGTGAGCCAAGGTGTGCAGCAGTAAGAGAGGGTTATTTTCAGTGCTAGTTAAAGCTTAAACAAAATATAAGGAGCCGTGGCCAAAGGATACAGTGTGAGCTCTACCTCTGGCACCTCATGGTCCACAGAGAGCTCACAGGTTTTAATTCCTGATTTTCTGATGTAGATTTCAGGGCTGTTAGGGATAACGGCAGCTTCTGTTTGTGGATGAAACCTTTCTGTGCCACTAAAACTTCTTCTTTCCCCATTCAGTCCACCCCAAGACAGCACACATGCTGCAGTCACTGACCAGGAGTGTTCCAGGTTGTGCTCTGCCCATTTGAAACCTCATTTTTACCTCATGGGTGATTTAACACCTAAATCTGTGTGTGTGTGACAGAACCACTGGCTGCTTCAATCTGCCACTCATTTGATTCATTTGGTTTCAACCCCAGAGGCTGCTCCAGGACTCTGCTCACAGAACGTGGTCCTGAGTTGGGTGGTACCTTCAGCAGAAGCTCCTGGCACTGCAGCTCCTGTGCAGCACCCCAGCTCCCCACTGTTAATTTAGCTCTCACTGTTAATTGGGCTGTCACTGACCTTTCAGGCAGCTCTTTCTGTTCCACAGCAGGGCTGGGTGACGTCTGTGCTCTTATTTCCCACCTTGGCTCACACGCTCCTTCCCCCTGAGCTCTCTGCTCTCCAGCAGCCACAGCCCTGGGCAGCAGATTGCTCCATGAGAAACTGATGCATGAAGTAGTTTGAAATCAAAGTTGTGGGAATAGTGCTGACGGTAATGCCAGTTATTTACTCAGGAATGTTTAATTAGATGGTTAAGACCAGGGTCTGACTTTAATTGAGACCAGACCAAACGGAACAGGGCTTTGTTTGTTTTTAATTTCCCTTACGTCTTTAGCAGTGTGAGAATTAACACGTGGGGACGTAGGAGCATCGGCTCATGGAAGTGAGATTTAACTTTGAGAGATGAGAGATAACCAGTGCTGACTCACTCACTGTGTCCAATGGCTTCACAAGACTCCTCCTGGAAGCTGCTTCTGTTCCCCTTCTCCTGGCTCCAGGACTCCAGCAGGGATTGCATCAAGCACAAGGGAATACTTGTTCCCCTAAGAAAGAGGACGTTGCAGAACAGGTTTTACACAGGGGCAGAGCTTTGTTCCAGATGGGATCTATCCCAAAACAGCACCAGGACTTGTCCAAACAAGGAGTGAGATGTGTCACTAGCATAAAGAAAAAAGGGGAGGTAAAAAGCCAAGAAAGAAATGTGTAGGTGGGAATGCAGATGACTTCTTGTGGTGTACAGAAACTCCCAGTAGTTTTCAGTTACAGAAGGAATTGTTCTATAACCAGCTGAGCAAGTAATTTGGTATTTTGACACTGTACTCCGACAGTGTTTCACAAATATTAATTACTCTTATTTATATTTTTTGTAAGTACCAGCTTTGAGCTGAATGTCAGAAAATCCTGGACCCTGGCTTCTAATTAACTCAGATCACATAGAAATTATCAAAGATTTGAGTCCAGCTCAAATATTTGACTCAGCTGGACTGGGTCGGTCAGAATTGCAGGTCCAAGATCTACACCTAGTCATTACCCTTTATTTCTTTAATATAAGAGCTAATAAACAAGAAACCCCTCAGCAGGTAGTTCCTGATGGCTTGTGTGTCACTGCACAAACACCATCTTCTTATATCAAAATATGCATTAAACTGTTGCTATTGAGAATAATTGCCACTGTACATTACGTGATTCTCCCATATGGTTGAAGTACAAGTGAGTGCTGGCTGAAATGATGTAACATTAGAGGAAAAAGCTGAGTTATGTTTTGTGTTGCAAGATCAGCAAATGCACAGTTCAGGGTTCATTTTTAGGGCTCATTTCTCCTCCCCAAGCTCTGCCCATGCCAGGACAGCCTGGATATAAAAATAATGTAAATTATTTCTTATGGCTTGGAGTAGACAAAGTGAATGCAGTCAAAGGGCTCATCTCAGCTATAAAGACATGTGAAATAATCCCCACGTGGATTTACATCGATTAGAATGAAATCTTTGCCAAACTTGAATATCGTTTATTTCCCTCTACCCATAACAATCTCTGATCTTTTAACCAAGCCTTTCCAGACCGGGGACCGCTGCGGCTGTGTCGGTGTGGAGTTGATGCCCCGGCAGATCCCACTAACCCCAGGGGAATCCACTCCTCTCACCATTCCCGCTCCCCTCAGGGTTTCCCACCCCTCTCGCCCATTCCCGTTCCCCTCAGGGCATCCCTCTCCTCTCGCCATTCCCGCTCCCCTCAGGGTTTGCCACCCCTCTCGGCCATTCCCGTTCCCCTCAGGGCATTCTCTCCTCTCGCCATTCCCGCTCCTCTCAGGGTTTCCCACTCTTCTCGCCATTCCCGCTCTCCTCAGGGGATCCCTCTCCCTTCAGGATTTCCATCTCCTCTCGCCATTCCCTCTCCCCTCAAGGCATCCCACTCCTCTCGCCATTCCCGCTCCCCTCAGGGTTTCCCACTCCTCTCGCCATTCCCGCTCCCCTCATGGTTTCCCATTCCCATCTCGCCATTCCCGCCCCCCTCAGGTCTTCCCATTCCCATCTCGCCATTCCCGCTCCCCTCAGGATTTCCCACCCCTCTCGCCATTCCCGCTCCCCTCAGGGGATCCCGCACCCCTCAGCGGACCGACCCCCCCACCCCGTTCCCGCCAGCCCCGCGCGCCTTAAAGCCGCAGGCTCCTCCCGCGCCGCTCCCCGGCCTGTACCTGCGCCGCGCCCACCGTTGCCCCTTTAAGGTTACCGCGGCGACGGGCCCGGGCGAGAGCGAGGCGCATTGACGTCAGGGCGGGCGGGGCCCGTCCGGCCGGTCGGTTTCCGGTGCTGCCGCTGCAGCGAGGCCGCGGCCGGGCCGGGACGGGCGGGGGGTCCCGGCGGAGCCGCCGCAGGTGAGTGGGGCGGGGGCAGCGGCTGGGCGGCCCCGGGCCGGCGGCGGGGCCGGGGGCGACGAGAACCGCGCGGGACGGGCGCGGAGCGGGAGGCTGCGGCCTTGGGGCGGGGCCGGCCCGACCCGGCTGAGGGAGCGGGGCCGGGGCCGCGGCTCCGGGGCTGCTGCGGGGGCAGCGGCGCCTTCTCGGGCCGGTGTCCGAGGGGGCTCCGCGGGCTGTGGGGCCGGGCCCGGCGGCGTTTCCGGGCCTTTGGGCCGGTTTGCCCCCGCGGCTCCGTGTCCCCCGCCCCGGGGGTACCGGCTCGGTGCCGCCCTGGTGGCTCCGGGTCCGAAGCGGCCGCGGCCCCGCGCTGCGTGAGGGGCTGGGATGGGATGGGCTGGGCTGGGCGGGGCAGCCACGCCTTGGGCAGCTCGGGGAAGCTTTGGGATTGTGCAGGAAAAAATGGCTTGTAGAAATAAATAGCGGAGTTTTCGTTTTGCCCGTGATGCCGCATTTCCTACCCCGCTCTTGCCCTTCTCGCGTGGCCCGTGTCCGCTCACGGAGCCGCCGGGGCCGCTCAGTTAGCGCTGACCTTCACCGTGCGGGCTGGCAGAACAAAAGGAGTGACTGGAGAACTTCTCGGCGCTTTCTCAGCCCGTGGGAAGGCCACGCTTTGTGTTTATGCAACGCACAATACACGTGTGTGTGTGTGTGTGTCCTTGAGCAGGGATTAAGTGTGACAGTCACGGCACCTGGGTGAAGTGTTGGTAATTCCATATTAACTCGAAGCTTTCTGTAATCTCCAGCAGCAGAATTCATAGGGGCACGTTGTTGTGTTGCCTCTGTGTCCTGGGTTTTTCTGCTGCTGCATCAGCAGGATAAACCCCATGATGTGACTTCAGTGACTTGTCATTTCTCAAAATTATTTTGACTGAATCCATTTTTTCCCTTTCAAAAGCTGATCCCGGGATCAACATATCTTACTGCATATAAATAAGCTGTTGCCACACTCCCTGTACCAGGTAACTTTCTTTATATTTCATCCAAAAATGCCCTGAGAAATCCTTTCCTATTTCTTTAACTCTCACAGTGTTAATTTTCTTATGAAAAAAATGACATGAAATGTGTGTCTATATACATGCATACGTAAAAAATGTATTTTAAAATGGTTTTACAACCTTGTGGTGGGCTGAGCCAGGCTAGATGCTAAGCACCCACCAAAACTGCTCCATCACTGCCCTCTTTAACTCAACAACAGAAGGAAAATATAAGGAAAGGTTCCTGGACTGAGATAAGGGAGAGATCACTCACCACTTGCCATCATGGGCAAAACAGACTCCTCTCGGGGAAATTGGTAATAAATTAAACTAATTAAATTTGAGTAGGATAATGAGAAATAAAACCAAATCTAACAAACATCTTCCTGGCCCTCTCCCTTCTTTCCAGCCTTTACTTTACTCCTGATGTTGTCTGCCTCTCCTCCCCTCAGAGGATGGGGATTGCAGTCAGTTCCTTGCACGCTGTCTCTGCTGCTCCATCCTGCTCAGGGGAAGCTTCCCCATGGGAGACAGTCCTCCATGGACTTCTCCAACGTGAGTCCTTCCTGCAGGCTGCTTTCCAGCCTGCTTTCCCTTCCATGGTCACAGCTCCTGCCAGAAAACCACCCCAGCACAGGATTCCTGGGGGTCACACTGTGATTTGCTCTGCTCCAGTTCTCCACAGGGTATAGGTGGATCTCTGCTCCCCTTTCAACCTCCAGGGGTTGTGGGTGGATCTCTGCTACCCCATGGACCTCCAGGGGCTGTGGATGGATCTGTGCTCCCTGGGCTGCAGGGCACAGCTGCCTCACCATGGGCTGTATCACAGGCTTCCAGGGTGTCCATGCTCCAGGGCATGGAGCCCCTCCTCCCTTGACCCTGGGGGCTGCAGGGCTGTATTTCCCAGTTTTTCCCCATATATTCCCACTCCTCTGTCTGGCTGGAGTTGCCATCTCTCCTCCCTCCTTAGATACATTGTCCCAAGGGCTGTGTCACTGTCACTGATGGGCCCAGCTTCTGCCAGTGGCAGTTTCATGTTGGAGCTCTCTGGCATTGGCTCTGTTTGACATGGAGGAAGCAGCCAGCAGCTTCTCACAGAACCCTCCTGTACCCCAAAATCTGGAAGTGGAAACCCAGTATAAACTTGAAATGGGAGAAAAATCTCCTTAAGAACATTTTTGAAAGTGTCATAGCTGAAGTCTTTAGAAAACCTGGCCTCAGATGTTTAAAGCTGTACTCTTCATTATTTACAGTTGCAGAGGTATTTTGGGATTGCAGCGTATCCATGAAATCAGTGATGAGCTATGAGCAGGTTTAAATTACACAGGAGCTTTTTAGGAGCCATGTCTGTAATCCATAACTTCCGATAGCAAACCCTGCCCTGACATTTTGCCTTCAACCTGAGCATGTTTCACTTCCGAATGCTGGTCGTGCCTGGCCTCTCACATTTCCAGCTCCCACCCACCTCTCTCCTGGCCCTCATCCATCCCCATGACCCCACACAGCTCCTGACAGGAGCCTCCAGTCCTACAAAACCCTCAGTTCAAGCAGCAGCAAGTTCAGGTGGGATCTTCCCTGGCTTGGGGCTCTCTCAGGGCTTGAGTTGTTGAAGCTTTCTCAGCTTTTCCTTTCCTGCCTGTGGCTGTGGAGCCCCCAGAGTTTTGATTTCTGATTTCTTTCCAGGTGCTAAATAAGTTCCCAGCATTTTCTTTAGCTTAGTTACTGCTCTGGTAGGTAAAGGTGTTTTTTTGCTGCGGTGTCAGTAAGATAATGCAGCATAACTTTGTTTTAGGCAGCAGCATCTTTGTTTCCAAAGTAGTTTGCATTAGTTATGTATTATTTAAGCCTTCTCCTTCTGTTCCCTTCAGCCATGGCAGCTTCCAGCAGCAGCAGCAGCGAGGAGGAGCGGAGCCTTCGGGAGTGTGAGCTTTACATCCAAAAACACAACATCCAGCAGCTGCTGAAGGATTGCATTGTGCAGTTATGCACAGTGAGACCTGAACGACCCATGGGATTCATCAGAGAGTACTTTGAGAGATTGGAGAAGGTAAAAACACACAATGGGAGGGAAGGAGGGTGGAACAACTTCTATTGAAATGTATCTTTGTCATTTAAGGGCTGAGCTGCAGATTTGACCAGTTGTGTTGACTGTTTGAAATTGGAAGTGGTGCTTTTGGAAAACAGATCCTGTTTTCCGGTAGTTTGTGCACCTCTGTCACACCAAAGCCTGTAGGACAGACCATGAGGTGACAAGGAGACTTATCCAGGTGTGATCCCAGCCCAGTGCTTACTCATGGAGGATACACAGCACACATGGGTGTGTCTGGAGCTGGAGAACTCTGGAGATTGACCTTGCTGGATGCTGCTGAGGGCATTTGGATTCTTATATTGATTTCCAGTAATGTGGGCAGAGCACAGAAGTAGTGCCAGTGGTATTACCCAGGCCTGGTTGAAGATAAATGAATATTTGCAGTGCAGATCTCTGGAAGAGCAAGCCTGTTTGTGCCTTCTCTTGGGAGTTCAGTGTTGCTGTCCCTCTTGTGTTTGCCCCGAGGTCTCTTTGGTGTTTTTGTTGTTGCTGGAAGCATTCTGGGATCTTGGGAATGGAAAGCATTCAGAGTTGAAACAGTGATTTCACACTCTTCTGACCTGTTAATTTTGTATATTGATCACTAAGCAGGTAGGGAAAGGAGCTGCAATGGGAAATGGGAAGGTTAAAGGCTTGTGCAGAGGAAAGGTTGGATGCAACTGTACTCAGAACATGGATCTAGTAAATAATGCAGCTGTGACCTTGTGCAGCACTTGTTTGCAGGTGCTGCTCTCGGTACTTGTATAAGGCAGTTAGATATTTATCTTTTTTTCCTACTGAGTTACTAATTGCTGATATAAAGAAGAAGGAAATTAACACTGGAGATCATAAATATGTCTTGTAGAAATTGTATTTTAATGGAAGTGTTCAGGATAAGTACTAGAAAATCATCAAGGGATGCAGACTACCTGCTATAACTCTTAATTTATTTGGGGAACATTTTGCTTATGAAATTAAGAGCTCTGACTTTTTTTGGTTGTGTGTATCAGCAACAAACCAGTGAATAATGAGGTTCTTAAAGATCCCTTGTCCCTACCTGTTACAATGACTACTTCCCCTCCTTGGATTCTTGAGTTTTGAGGTACTGCTAGGTTGGGAATTTTAAAAAATCACCACAGGTATCTATGGACAAAATTTTACCAAGTAAACCACATTACTGTGCTTAGAATAAATCCTAAACCAATCCATATGTGGGGATGTAAAATGGGATTATTTGGGTGCTTTTGTGCAGTGGATTTATGGTCAACATGCAGTATTTGGGAACTTAATTTGTTTTTTAGCAAGATAACAAGTCCAGCTCTGAATTTAATGACATGAATGTTGGAATTGAATAAGTTGATGATTTTATTCTGCTGCACATTGGCTCTTTGTGTACTCGGTCAGCCTACACTGAAGCTGAAAATAAAACTGGTTAGGTAATGTTTTTCCCCTTAAATTGCTCTCACAATTTTGGTCAGGGTCTTTTCTCATGGTTTCCAAGTGCCCTCTAGTGCAGCTGTAGCTACAGATGAAACTGGAGCATTTTTTTGTTGCCTCCTATGGTTTAAACTTTTGCAGCTTCCCCTGGGTGGTTTCCCCACTCAGCCAGGCTGGGCTGGGCTGAGTTTCCCCAGGTGCTGTGGTACCTGCCCAGCTCTCAGGTAACAGAGCACTGAGCATCCTGTGCTGGGCAGGAAACTCCTGCCATCCCTGTCTGGAGAGCACCACTGCTCAGTAATGTTATTAACCAGCTCCAGCCCAGTCCTCAGCTCTGCTGCAGCAAAAATGCCTGAAATCACTCTGCTTCACCTCCCAAATCATGTCTGTTACACCTGTAATAAAGCAGAGCAACTTTTCAATGTGCTTTCTGAATTTTCCTCTCTCTGACTGTATCTCAACCTGAGGTTTTTTTTAATGAGATTGATTTTTGAAGGAACACCATTGAAGACTGAAGTGAGCTTGCTATTTTCTCTCTCATTCTCTTGACAAGTCATCTCTTCCACTGCACACAAACAGAGCTGATTCACTGTCATGTTATTAAAATATGTTGAAGAAATTTAAACATGCTTTAGAATTTCTGTTCAGAAACACTAAAATTGCTGCCTCTGAGATGGTTACAGCTACTACAGGAATTCAAATGTCCTCCTCTGGGTTATGAAAGCTGTTAGATGAATCTAATTACTGCTCATTGATTGTATAAATGGTTTTATTTTATCTGTCTGTGGTGTGCTAAGGCCTCTGTTCTCTTTGCTGTGCAAACATGTGGTAATACCAATACCTGCTAAAAGCTGTAATGGCTCTCCAGTGCTGGGCTGGGCTGTGTAGTGCAGCTTGAGCTGTGGAAATTCAATGTAGAGATCATTATTGCAGCCTGCCAGGGGAATCCTGGCTCTTGGACATGCCTGCCCTCTGGAATAAGTGCATTGAAATATTGTGTGTGATGCAGTTAGGTGCACATCAGGCTTTACAAAAAGCTGGAATTAGGAAGTGTAATGGACATGTAGTCACTGCCCCTGTTCCCCACCACCTGCCCTGCTCAGATATTATATGTATTATATTAAAATATATATAATATATGTATTTATACATAATATATAAAATATATAGAATATATACACTATATATATATTAATATATATATATATAAAAATATCGGAATATTTTCCCATTTTCCTAAGTGTTTCTTTTGCAAAACTAGCTAGTTTAGGAGGATATACTGTGCAGTTGTGAACTTAGGGCAGAGCTTTTTTAAAAATGCTTTTATAGCTTCTGAATGTTTGGGGTTTTTTAAATATGATATAAATGAAATACTAATTACCAGAAGAAGTTGAGATTGTGTCTGGTGCAATGACAATTAGCAGGTTTTACAGTGTACATAATTCTGAAATTGTGAAGGTCTTTTTCAGTAGCTGATAGACTTAAATCTGAGTATGTGAAGTGTCATCACTTCAGTATTACTTGGAATAATTGGAAAATGGAATTAAAAACCATTGGTTATTTGTGAGGAAAAATGAGGCTTGCAGTTCGTGACTGACACTGAAAATTGTGAACTGCTTCACCAGCTGAAAGACCAGATCAACACTTGGATGTAATAAATAGATTATTCCTAAATCTTTCTCAGATGCTGGGAATGTTTCTACTGGTGGCTACAGAGCAAAGTGAGTGTCTTTATCCATGATATGTTTAATGTGAGGAGCTTCTAGACTTGAACAAACAGGTTTTCCTCAGAAACACTGGCTAAATCCAAAGGTATCTGGGAATAACAACTGCCACTCTTTCTTTAGCTCCTACTGTAATTATTCTCTGATCTATTGGTGTAATAAATGGGATTTAGTGTCAGAAATTGTAAAAGGTGTCTATTAAAGATGAAACTGAGATTATAGGATGTCGTGGCACAGGATTGTCTGGCAGTGTGATATGAATATCTGGAGATTTATAGTTTAGTTGATACAGTGATGTTTGGAGCTGATGATCTTGAAGGTCTTTTTAAATCTCATTTGATGGTTCTATTCTATGATTTGTCTCAGGGAGAATCTTTTTGATGAATCTGTGTATGGACTGTTTAGAGAAACTGGTGTATTTTAAATTAATACATTATTTTACCCATCTGTAACTTGTTTCTGTGTCCATCCCCTACTTACTATTCTAAAAAAAAAGTTAATATTAAATTCTGGGTCAGACAGAAGTTTTCAGTTATAATTTTTTGTGTTGATGCAGTTTCCTTCTCCCTGAGTGGGGCGTTGCCCTGAGGGGTCTCTTGAAGAGTGTTTTGATAACTCCCTCACTAAATGCTGCTGAGTGCTTCAATCTCTGATCACAATATTTAATATTTTATGTGATACTGGAAAAAACCCAGCAGCTGGTGTTCACTTATTTAAAAAATGTCTTTTTTAATGGTTAAGTATTTTGTATGTGAACAAACATGTTCTGTGGTTGATGGTGAGGCCCTTTACACCAAACACTTATTACTGCTCAGGCTATTTTTAATTTCATCTGTGTTGAGACTCGTTCCTCTAAAATCAGAGGACAGAAATGAGTTTTAAATACATTTTGCTCCCATGGTTGGGAAATGTGGCACCATTTGATCAATGGGCAAAGAGCAGGAAGTGAAACGTGAGGCTGTGGAGCTCCTTGGCTCTGGGAGAGGGGCAGTGGAAACTCCCAGGAATGGGTGTCCCATGGCCCTTCCCTCAGGCTGGTGCTGTTATCCAGAGCCTCTGCCCAGCTGGGATCAAGGACACTGGGACAAACCCAGCTTTCACAAGGGCTGGAGCTCTGGGAGAACAGATGAGTCCTTGTTCTTTTACAGAATGTCCCAAACCCGTTTCCTAATGCTGGGAAAGTCATTTGAGCTGTAATGATGTCAATGCTCTGACTCCAGGGTTGGCTGTTTTGTTTTTAATCTGATTTTAGTTGATTGAGGTGAATCTTTCGAAGAATCAAATTTCTATGTGTCGAGTTAATTAGAATTTGTGTTATTGTAAGTACCCTGCTCTTCTAGAGTATCACTCCAACACAATAAGCAGCTGAAGGAAATAAGGAAAACAAGTAACCTTGTGCAAGGTTTGCATGTGGTTTGCATGAAAAAATCCCACTTTGGCCTCCAGCATCCTTCCTCCAGCTCTTTTGAAAGCAGTGTTCATGTTTCTTTCTCCCAAAATAAATGCTGGTTAATGAGTATCAAGTTGGTCCATGACTCAACCTCTTTCAAAAGCTTCTCATGTAGCATGGATTTCTGAGGAATTGCTCCTCTGTCTTTCAACTCCAAAAAGGCTTTAACACCTCGCAGCTGAGGGGAGGAATTGGGGGTTTGCAGCTGGGGAAGTGCCTTCAGCATCTGAGGAATGTCCTCATCACCTGTTGAATACGCTGGCAGAAACCAGAATCAACTTGTTCACACCAGTAGTTTAATAAATGAAGAATAACTCAATAAAATAAACAGCATTGTGATGTGAGTGGTAGGAATGAAAGGCACATCTACCACGTGGTTTTGAAAGGGCTTTGATCTCGGATGCTGCAGTCTCCTGTTTGCCTTAATGTGGGAATAATGGTACACAGGAAGCTCCCTGGTGTTGGCAGCCTGGGCTGGAACGTGATACATCACTGCTTGTTTTTTTTCCCTTTGGATTATGTGACACAAACATGTCTTCCTTCCTGTTTAGGAGGAAACAAAGCAGTTGTTGAATCAGCTGAAGTCTGGTTCTCGCTCCGACTCCCGGGAGGACGAGATCTCCCCTCCTCCCCCCCTGAACCCTGTGGTTAAATACCGATCACGACGTGGGGCCATCAGTGCAGAAGTCTACACAGAAGAGGATGCTGCCTCTTATGTTAGAAAGGTGCTCTGACTCTTAAACCTTGCTCAAAATTACATCCACAATGCAAGAGTTTATCTGAACCCACCTTCTGTCCAGGGCATTAAATAACACCAAGCTCCTGGAGTCTGTTATGTCCTAATTGCTGTAAAAAGCAGACCTGTGTGTGTGTCTGCTTAACTGGAGGACAGAATAACCCATCATGCAATTAAACCATTCATGCATTGCTTAGACCTGTTCCCTTTGAAGTCATGTATAATTAGATGTGCATATATTTAGATATATAGAATGTGCTTCCAGTTATTTGGCAGCTGCAACAACATTTGGCCTAATGGCAGAGCAGGCTTGCTGCTGTTCCCAGGAAAACACAGGTTGAACAGATACTCATCCTCCTGCAAAATAACTTACAAACTGAGCATGGAATTATGCTTTTCAGTTGCATAAAATAATACAAGATTATATTTTCCTTGTGTTCAAACTGTCTGTAAACATTTACTATATTTGGGGTTATATTTATAGTACTTGAAAGAAAATGGAAAAACTCAGCCAGTGTTTTGTAGCAATTTAAGTTGTTTATTTACCATGGGAAATGCAGAAATTTTTCATGAGAAAAATTAACCATTTGCTTTCTCTGATCCTCTCCTAGGTTATTCCAAAAGATTATAAAACCATGGCTGCTTTGGCAAAAGCAATTGAGAAGAATGTGCTGTTTACCCATCTTGATGATAATGAGAGGAGGTAGGAGGAAGTCTTGGTGGGGTTAAGGTTTGTGGAAGGGCAGAGTTCAGAAGAGCTAAATGTGTCACAAATCTGCAGTGGTCAGTGGAACACACAGAGCTCCAGGAGCAGTGTGGATGGGTTGGGGGTACAGATGTGTGGAGTTGTGCAGGTTTTTGTCTGATTTTGGTGTCCTCTCCTTCAGTGACATCTTCGATGCGATGTTCCCCGTCACTTACATCGCAGGAGAGACTGTCATCCAGCAAGGCAAGTGACGCTGCTCTGGGGAGGCATTTGGGCATGGGGAGCTGGCCTCTTAGTTTGTTTATTTTTTAATATAAAAGCAGGCTCACTGCAGCCACACAATTTCTTGTTGTGTTCCCTGAAGCACTTCATACTAAAGTGAGGAGTCGGAGCCACTGGAGGAGGATGAGGCTTCCTTGCAGAGATTATCTGTTGGGAATATTGTCCCTTGATGACTCTGGAGAAATGTTATGTCAGTTTATGGATCTGGTTGGCCTTTCCAGTAATGCTGGAATTGCTGCTGATCTCCTGAGTACCAGTAGATGTCCCCTTTCATGGGCTGAGAGGAGTGTGAAATCAGCAAAATGTGATGTTTCACCCTGCAAACTGTGTGAATGTTTGTCAACATTGTTGGAGTCTAAACATCAAGTTGGCAGAGATGCCAGTTCTATATTAGTATACTCAGTTTAGTGTATAATCAAATTTTTTTCTCTTCTTTAGGTGATGAAGGTGATAACTTCTATGTTGTTGATCAAGGAGAAATGGATGTAAGCATTCCTGGTAGTTTATTAATGATCTATTCATTCCTAGAAGAAGAATACTCTGATATTTGTAGGCCTCTTCTACAGACCCTGCCTTTAGCAGCTTTGATCATTTTAAGTTCTTACTTATAGTTTGTTTTGCCCCTTAACAGCTCAGTCTGGCTGCACAGACTGAGTTTGAAAATGAAGGATTTGGATATGATACAGATGTTTTAAGCATGCAGGGTGGAGTTGAGGTGTGGGGCAGGCTTTAAGAACAACCAGACTTTTTATTTTCCAGCCCAGCTCATTCATAACTCTTTATGACACAGACCTTGTTGAGGGGTTGTTTCTCAGGAGTCTGTGTGTAAAGCCTGTGCATGAGATGTAGAAGAGAATCCCTTTGTTAACGAAAACTCAAATTGTGCTGGGGTTGCAAGCATTGATAAAACCCTGAAATGATCAACCTTAGTACAGATGTGAGAATTTCCTTGTACTCCCAAGGGAATAGAGGGCAGCAGGAAGCTGAGGGGTGTCTGACCATGCTCTGCCTTGCAGGTTTACGTGAACAGTGAGTGGGCCACCAGTGTGGGTGAGGGTGGCAGCTTTGGAGAGCTCGCCCTCATCTACGGCACCCCCCGAGCTGCCACCGTCAAAGCCAAGACCAACGTCAAGTTGTGGGGCATTGACAGGGACAGCTACAGAAGGATCCTGATGGCAAGTAGCCCTCAAAACCTGGGTTTGTGCTTTGTGGGTTATGTATCCTGGGTGTCTGTCCTTCTACCTGTCCTTTGCTGGAGTTATTTATTCCAAATCCTGCTGTCTCTTCAGTAATCAGAAAGCTGATTACTCGATGTGCATCTCTCAGGCACAGGGGAAGGAGGAATCTTGCATTAGTGAGCAAAACAATGCCAGTATTAAACTGAGCTGAGGGTGAAATAAGGCTGCAATAACTGCTGAGTACTTTAGGAATGTTGCTCAACTGGAATATTACTGAGAGAACTCAATTTCAAAATATTTCATCTTGTGGGTTTGGGGTCTGTGAGACAGAACACTGTGTGTCTGGTTAAATTTATTTGTGTCTGGAGTTTTATTTAGAGTAGAAAGAAAACTCACTTTGTGTCCTTTCCTTTTTTTTTATAGGGAAATACTTTGAGAAAGAGAAATATGTATGAGAAATTCCTTAGTAAAGTATCTATATTGGGTAAGTGAGCAGATTTTTGTTCTGGAGTGGAATCAGTTGGCACATTGTAATGAAGCTGTTACCCTGCATTATGATGATTACAGGCTGTTGTGGTAACTCATCACAACTGCTTCTCTGCATCAATCCAAAATAACCCTAATTCAGGTCTTGATCACTGATGCACAAATGCAGGCAGAAATACACTGACCTCTGTATAAATACAGAGCAGAAGGTGTAGTTTGTGCCTTGAGAAGACACTCCAGTCATGAACTCTTAACTCTGCAGAATCTCTGGACAAGTGGGAGCGTCTCACTGTGGCTGATGCCTTGGAACCGGTACAATTTGAGGATGGGCAGAAGATTGTGGTCCAGGGAGAGCCAGGAGATGAGTTCTTCATTATCTTGGAGGTAAGCAAGCTCAAAATTACAAGCTCAGAGCTTGACTTTTTTTGGTTGTAGCCCTAAGCAGGCACTTGGAGAAGAGCAAAACATAAGAATGTACTTCCAGAGAATCACTAAAGAAACATCATCTTGCTGGACATGCAGTAACTTGGATTTAGTTTTGCTGTTTTCACAAATGATATTTCCAGGAAAAAGGAACAAGTTTCTGGCTGAAAGCAGTTTATCTTTTTGAGAGTAGAGACCTGTTCTACATAGCTGGTAATGCCTTACTAGTGTTCTGTCTGGTGGTTTTTGTTTTTTCTGGCTTTTTTTGCTAGTCATACTATAATATTTCTACTGTTCTGAGGAAAACCAGGAAGCAGTCACTGTTGTAGATGTGTAAATGTTCAAGATGTTTAATGCTTAGAGAGGAGAGGAGCAGTTGTTCTTACAGTTAGGTGAACTGTGCAAGGACTGTGAAGTGGCTTTTGAACTGAGGCATCCTAACAGTTATGTGTGCAAAGCAGCTGATTCTGTGTGAAATTCAGTGTTTGGAGTGATACTGGAAATTGCAGTTGTTTGACTGCTGTCATTTATTGAAGGGCACAGCTGCAGTGTTACAGCGCCGGTCAGAAAATGAGGAATTTGTTGAAGTGGGCAGACTGGGACCTTCTGATTACTTTGGTGAGTTATGTTGTGACAACTGTGGCTGCAGACACCACTGTCACCATTTTGTCTGTGCTGTGTCAATGGTGGAGATGAGATGGATTTGCTTAATTACTGTTTTGGACTGCTATGGTTGCTCTCAGTGTTGGGTGGGTATCAGTCATTTGGCACTCAGGTGTGCACACAGGATGTGATTGTTCCACACTGCTTTACTGTAAAAGATAATTTGGCCTGACCTCCCTACCCTGAGCAGAGCTAAATTTTTAAATGACATTGTATTCCTCAGGGCTGTGTCCAGTTGAGGTTCCTGTGTCTCCAGGGATGGAGATCCCACAGCCTCTCTGGGCAGTTTCATTCTCTGTCTAACCAGCCTTGTTGTGCAGAGGTTTTTTCCTTTATGCCCGACAAGAATTTCCTGTTCTGCAGCCTGTTGCTTTCTCTCTGTCTTTCCCTGTGCAGCCTGGGTTTGGCTTTGTAGTCACTCATTACACAGCTGAAGACAGCAGTAAGATAAGAAAATTCCTTCCTTGGCCTTCTGTTCTCCAGGTCAGACAGGAACCTGGTCAGGACCTGCTCTTTAATGGTTAAACACAGCCCTCTCCCTCTCAAAACCCCTAACATTTTGTCATGTTTTGGGTAGTTCCTCTCTTTCCTCTCGCTAAAACCTTTTGGTTGTCCAGGTTTTCAGGTCTGTAGATGATGTAAGCAGCAAATCCTCTGTTGCAAGGCCTGAATTGGGATGGACTTGAGTGCATGGGCTCTGCCCAAAGGCCTGCTTGGCTCAGGATCTAGGACTAGACTTCATGCTGTGTCATTTCATATTTTCTAATATTTCCCTCTATGTTCTCTTGAGTTTCCCACTCTAAAACTAAATATTATCACAGTCATTGTGTTAGGTGCTGCAAACCTTTCCTTCAGGGGTTTAACTCTCCATTAGAACCTCCTTCATTCTTTAGCAAGCCTCTCTTTAGGAGGCTGCTGAGTTCAGGAGTTTTAATTGGGCACAGAGGAAAAGTTTTGCTCATTTCTTTGGAACATCCCTTCTGATAATGCAGGCAAAAGTGTTCTCCAAGGAACACTGAGTTCTTTCCTCAGTCCTGAACATGGAAAGAACTCAAGTCCAAAACCAAGCAAACAAACCCCAGAGTTGCTGCTCTGATTTCTTCCATGCTTGTTGTAGGAATGTTAGGGGATGTTTCTGTTGTTGATAACAGGGGCTTGTTGAAAATTTCATTTCCAGACATGTTGTTCAGCAGTTGAAACAAAGCTGTTGGCATGTTTGTGCAAAACTTTAGAAATGGGATCCAGTGGGACTTCAAAATGCTCCTTTTCCACAGCCCCATGATAAAGTCAGAGTTTTGATTCTGGCCAGCAATGGGTCAAAGGTTTCTGTCTGGTGCATGAATGTTTTATTTGTTTGTTTACTTCAAAACCATGCTCTTGTTGGCCTGAGTTTCCTAGAAACACCAGAATTGAGCAGTACTATTAGAAAAATAACTACTTGGTGGCTAGGAAAATTACACTGTGAATTGAAACATGACCTTTCCTCAAAGAGACACAGTATTGAAAATTTTTTAGGCTTTTTTCAGAGAGACTTGAATGTGGACATGCTTTTTAATAACAATCCACAAGTAGGTTTTTTTTAAACTACCTTCACAGTTGCTTTTAGTGTAATTACTTAGGTACTTGTTCTGAGCAGTGCTAAAGCCTGAATTACCTTCTCTGCAATTTCAAGTGGAGAAATGTTGTTATTTGCAGGGACCCCTGTGGCAGGGAGGAATGATGAATCTGACTCCATGTTCTCAGAAGATTTATTTATTATTTTATGATACTATAATATATTAAAGAAAGCTGTAGATATGTAAATGTTCAAGATGTTTAATGCTTAGAGAGGAGAGGAGCAGTTGTTCTTACAGTTAGGTGAACTGTGCAAGGAC
>JAWMQZ010000057.1:2491155-2508786 GCA_035584835.1 Tangara arthus | reverse complement strand
AATATAATATATATCATAAAATAATAAATCAAGCCTTCTGAAACATGGAGTCAGATCCTCGTCTCTTCCCTCATCCTAAAACCCCTGTGAACACCGTCACACCCCAGGTCCTACTAATCCCGGGATTAGCTTTCTTTCTAACTCCCCGAATTTTCTATGACTTTAAAATCTTTTGCCACCCCCCTGGCAGGCTCCAAGGAGCCCATGCCCATCCCAATCCGTGCGTTCTCACCGGCGCTGATGGTGGGCAGGTCCCGCAGGTCCCGCAGCAGGCGGCTGACGGCAGCGCTGGAGCGGGGGTAGAGCCCATCCCGGCTGATGCCCAGCTGGAACTGCAGCCAGGCGGCCTCGGGGCGCAGAGGCAGAGGGGCTGGCAGGGTCAGGTTCAGCTCCTGCCGGTACAGCTTGTGTCTCCTGCAACAGAGAGAGAGGAGAGATGGGGAAAAGGGAGAGGTTCAGTTCCTCCCGGTACAGCTTGTGTCTCCTGCAAGAGAGAGAGAGAGGAGGGATGAGTATGTGGAAAAGGGAGAGATTCAGCTCCTCCTGGTACAGTTTGTTTTTCCTGCAAGAGAGAGAGAGAGGAAGGATGGGGAAAAGGGAGAGGTTCAGCTCATCCCGGTACAGCTTGTGTCTCCTGCAAGAGAGAGAGAGGAGGGATGGGGAAAAGGGAGAGATTCAGCTTCTCCTGGTACAGTTTGTGTCTCTGCAAGAGAGGAGGGATGGGGATGAGTATAAGGGAGAGGTCCAGTTCCTCCCGGTACAGTTTCTATCTCCTGCAAGAGAAGAGGGATGGAGATGAAGATGTGAAAAAGGGAGAGGTTCAGCTCCTCCCGGTACAGCTTGTGCCTCCTGCAAGAGAGACATTCTGGAGATGGGAATGTGGAAAAAGGAGCAGCTTGTGTCTCCTGCAAGAGAGAGAGAGGAGGGATGGAGATGAGGATGAGGATGTGGAAATGGGAGAGGTTCAGCTCCTTTCAGTACAGCTTGTGCCTCCTGCAAGAGAGATATTCTGGAGATGGGGATGTGGAAAAAGGAACAGCTTGTGTCTCCTGCAAGAGAGGAGAGATGGGGATGTGGAAAAGGGAGAGGTTCAGCTCCTCTCAGTACAGCTTCTATCTCCTGCAAGAGAGGAGGGATGGAGATGAGGATGTGGATGGAAAAGCTCCCTGGAGGGTGCCAGAAACAGATCAAGGGGTGGGTAAGGGGAAACTGAGTCTCTGACCATCTCTGAGGGAGTTTTTCCCTGAAGCTGGGGGAAAAAAATCACTAAAAACGAGTTTCAAAGGATAGTATTTAATGCTAATAATCTAAAATGACTCTTCAGAAGTATTACTACATGTATCTTTCGCACTTCTATTTTTCTAAATATCTACCTTCAGTTGCAAAGCTATCCTTTAAAACTTCTTTTTAGTTCACTTTTTCTCTCAGTAAGGTCTGTGTTATTCCATAATATTTCTAAGTCAACATTTCTTATCTCAAGGTTTACATACACATACATACTATGTCACCCTTCTATCAAACTTTATCAGCCAGGGAATGGCACTGGGGGCTGCAAAGGGCTCCTGCCTGCTGGGGGTTTCTTTGTTTCCCTGCTCAGCCCAGTAGCTGGGGTTTCATTGGGATTTTTCCATCACCCTTCTCCACCCAAGCAGGCTGAGCAGTGGAGTTAATCTGGCTGTGAGCAGGGCTTAAAGAAATGGCTGAGGTGGTCAGAGTCTCTGATCATCTCTGGGAGAGTTTTTTTTCCCTGAAGTTGGGGGAAAAAAAAATCACTAAAAGCTACAAATTGCCTCTGTGAGCAAATTCACAGTGAGCAGGGATGCTACGAGGTCATGTGGCAGCATCCTGCCCATGATCTCTAAAAATCAAAGTTCAACCCCCCCCTTTTTTGGCAGGTGGAGCTGAAGGAGCCTCTCAAGTTCAGGAATAACCCAAAAGCATTTCCCTCAGCCTCGAGACCTGTGGATGCAACAGCCTGGTCAGAGAGTGAGAAAATGGGCTTTGTTTTCTCACAGTGGACTTGTGAGACTTTTTTAGGGAGTTGTAGAAGAACGACGATAACTTGTTGGTATAAACAACCTGCAGGTGGTGTCTTCCTACTCTGCTTTTCTGTTCTTCTCAAGGGCTGTTTGTGAGAAAGATGTTTTTGTTAGTGAGCCAATCAAGCAGAATGTGTCGAATCTGTCTATAAAAGAGAGGATTATTTTTGTATTAAACGCTCTTCTCCTGCAAACCAGCCTTGGAGTGACTCTGTGTCATTTCTTGCTCAGCAGTGACACGGACTCCAAGGCTGGGGCTGTGGAACTGAAAGGTCACTGACTGCAGCCAGCAGAGGACAGAGCTTTGGTTTCTCATTAACAGTGTCCAGCCCACGTGTGGAGCAGCCAGTCCTGATAAAGGGAAAATGAAGCTCAGTTTGCACTGAAAGTGCCAGGATCCATGCAGGAAAGCAAACAGGAGCTGGGGGCTGATAAGGAGTAGGACATTAACCAAGGCTGGGATGGAGTGGCTGGACAGGGGAAGTGCCACACGTCCAGACCCCATCCAGAGCCTGAGCAGTGAGCTCTGACCATGCCCCAGGACATTTACCAGCCAGGGAATGGCACTGGGGGCTGCAAAGGGCTCCTGCCTGCTGGGGGTTTCTTTATTTCCCTGCTCAGCCCAGCAGCTGGGGCTTGGTTGGGATTTTTCCATCAATTTTCCATCACCCTTCTCCATCCAAGCAGGCTGAGCAGGGTGGTTAATCTGGCTGTGAGCAGGGCTTGGACCCTCCCAGAGGTGTTCCAGTGGTGTAGGAAATGAATTTGTAGAAAATTCTTAAAGTTTGATAGGAGGTTGATATGGTGTGTGTGTAAACCTTGAGATAAGAAACGTTGACTTAGAAATATTATGGAATAAGACAGACACGATTGAGAGAAAAATGGAACTAAAAAGAAGTTTTAAAGGATAGCCTTGCAAATAAAAGTAGATAGTTTAGAAAAATAGAAGTATGAAAGACACATTGTAGTAAGACTTCTGAAGAGTAATTTTAGATTATTAGCTTTAAAACATTTATAACATAGTATATCAATACTATCCTTTGAAACTTGTTTTTAGTTCTGTTTTTCTGTCAATAATGTCTTATTCCACAGTATTTCTAAGTCAGCATTTCTTATCTCAAGGCTTACATACACATACATACTATGTGAGCCTTCTGTCAGGCTTTGAGGATTTTCCACAAATTCATTTCCTACTCAGTGGTATCCTGGGAGGCCTCTAGGAGCTGGAGAGACAGGTTGGATGTGCCTGCTCCCTCTCCCAGTCTGTTTGTCTTTCCATTGGACTGGGCCAGCCGCAGCATGAAAAATCCACGTGTGCGTGGTCAGAGGGAGCTGGAGCACTTCCCTCCCTGACCAGGGCTTTGTTCAAGAGGCAGAAAATTCCCTGTGCACAAGGAAGTGGACCTGGAATGACATCAGCCTGCACAGGAGGCAGAAAAATCCCTGTGCACCTGGAAATGGCCCTGGAGTGCCACCAGCACTACCATGCAGAGGGGGCAGAAAATTCCCTGTGCCCTGGAATGCCATCAGCTCCTCCTGCAGAGGAGGCAGAAAATTCCCTGTGCACATGGAAATAACCCCGGAGTGCCATCAGCCCCAGCCTGTTCAGGAGGCAGAAAATTCCCTGTGCACAGTAAATGCCCTGGAGTGCCACCAGCCCCTGCCTGCAGAGGAGGCAGAAAATTCCCTGTGCCCTGGAATGCCATCAGCTCCAGCAGAAGTGCCTTGACCCCCAGCCTGCTGCCCTTCCCGTGGATAAGTGAGGCACAACCTTAATGAGTTGTGAGGCATTAATAAAGCATTAATTAACAAATGAGGTATTAACCCTGCCACAGCCAGGGACGACAAACCCCAGTGCCATGGGCAGGAGTGACTCAGGATTTTTCCCTAGGGAAGCTGCCCAAATATTTTACCATATTTGCTCTCCTGCCTGCCATACACACAGGCTGTTCCCCCAGGCTGAGCAAGGCATTACTGAGGGGGAAAAAAATGCAGTGGTTATGCAAGGGGAGGCAGATCCCAGCCCTGCATCCACATGGTCCCTGCCCAGGCTGAGCCAGTCCTTTCCCAGCCTTTCAACCCAAAATACAGCTCTCTCTGCTTCCTTCAGGATTCCTGAAATATTTCCCTGGAAAAAGCCAGATCTCTGCAAGAGGCATAATGATACAAAACCAGGGTTCATTTCTACCCTGCTATAAATAGCCCTGGGGTTGCCCTGGCTTTCAGCTCTCTGCTGGGCTGGGAGGGAGGCACAGCGTGGGGTGACACTGCTCAGGCCACCACCAGCCTGAGTTTGGGGTTTTGAAGCTGCTCCTTCAGGGATAAAAATAAGCTCTGGAGTTTCTGAGGGATTTTTTGTTGTTGTTGTTTTGAAGAGGTGTGGATGTTTTCTTGTTTTTCTGTTTCCTTCCCACATCCCCATCAGTCTCTCCAGCTGGTTCTGCACGCTGCAGTCAAAGTGCTGGTGCTGATTGAGGTGCTGGGAGCAGACAGGGCTGGTTTGGAGGAGGACACGCTCTGGCCATGGGTGTCCCAACAGGATGTCCTGGGGCTGCTCCAGCTGGCAGAGCCCCTGGGCAGAGCAGATGGACAGAGCTCCAGCTGATGTCCAGCTGCCTGCAGAAATGAAGGCAGACACGCTGTGCTGGAGGAGCAGGGTGAAACTGCAGCTTGTTCCACTCAGGGGAGAGTCCTGCTGCTCCCAAAGCTGCTCTGCCAGCACCCACATCCAGGGGGGATGGAGAAATGTGAGAAATGTGCTGTCATGGTGAGCAGAGGATCCCATGGACACTCAGCCTGAGCCTCTGCTGCTGGCTCTGCACGTGGAGCTGCTGTGGAGCTTTTGCTCTTCAGTTCTCAGCAGCAGCTTGGTTGAGCCCATGCAGTGGGAGAGAAAGCCATGGAGGATTCCTGAGTCCCACCAGGACCCTGCCCTGGCCACATCAGAGGGGACACGGGCTCTGCAGCTGAGGCAGAAATTCCTCTGTGCCCACAGCAAATGAACAATTTTATAAAATCCATCAGCTCTGGTGAGTGCCACCTGTTTAATGTTCAATGTGCAGCACTGGTGGTTGTTGGCAGGTGTTTGCAGGAGCAGTTGTGTCACCTCAGCCTGTGCTCTCTGGAGGTTTCACCCACTTATGGGCATCAAATATTTCATTTCAGAGTGAGGAATAATCAATACTCTGCCTTCTTCCCTTCCTGGAGGTGCAGAGTGAAGTCAATCAAGGACAAAAGGCATCACAGTGTCCTCCCAGTCACAGCACAGCCAAACCTTGGGGCAGGAGGCAAAGTGCAGCACAAATTCCAGCTTTTAACGAATTCCAGCTTTTAACTGCGTGGTGAATAAAACTGGGGAGTGCAGACTTCTCACTGTCCTGCAAGAGAGGCTGCAGCAAGTGCCCAGGGTTTCTGATGGTGCCATCAAGCTGGGAGCTGCTTTGGTTGAAATCCCCAATTCCCACCGGGATTTTGCTGGGGAAACATCCACCTTGGAACCCAAATCCTGGTGGCTTCAGCAGGCAGTGCTCAGCTCTAAGATGCACCCAGGGTGGGTCTGTGGCACAGCCAGGGGTACTCAAACCCACCAGCCATGGATTTCAAGTGCTGTGACAAAGGATTCAAGAGGATCCAGACTGGAGACAGGGAAGAGCCTGGCAGGGGTGGCCCTGGCTGAGCACTGAGGTGGCTCCAGACCCTGGTGCTGCTCGGGCCATGAAGGACATTCTCTGTTCCTTCCATTATTGCTTCCCATCACCTCCTGCAGCAAATCTCACGTGGAACCAGCACTGGGAGAGTCCCACAGGAGCAGCAGGAGCAGGCATGGAGGTGGAGAGAGCGCTTGGGAATCCTGCCTGTGCAGCCCCAGGGGATGGGAGGAGTGGGGAAACCAAACCTGGGCAGCGTGGAAGTGCCAGGACAGGGGTCCCTGGTGTCCCCAGGACACGCTGTCACCCCCTTGCAGGTGTCCTGTCCCACAGAGGGGACAGTGGGTGAGGTGATGCCATGATGAGCTCTGTGCTCTGCTGTATCCAGGTTTGTGCACAAGTGGAGGAGTTCTGGGGGTGCAGGGAGCAGCTGGGGGGTGCTGTATGCTCATGGAAGGGGGGTTAGATCAGGGATTCAGGGTGCAGACAATCAATGCTTGGAGCTGGCACTGAGGGTCACTGTCCCCCACCCAGGGCAGTGACCACAGGGCAGGGACAGTGCCACCCCAGGAGCAGGGGATGAGGGAGTTTCCTCCCGGCTGGGCTGGGAGAGGCAGCAGGAAGAGGGCTCTGAGCTGGGGGTGCCTTTCTCTGGGGCTCTGGGGGACACCCCAGGAAGGAGATCCCAGCAGAGCCCCTCACCCTGCCCATGGGGGCTGGAGGGGTGAGGGCACAGAGCCAGACAGGGGGGACAAGCTGGAATGGGGATGCCAGGGGACACCCAAGGGACAGAGTGCCCAGGAGAGCTGCCCAGAAAGAGAGGGGTACCTGAGAGGGGGTGTCCAGAGACGGGGTGCCCATACAGGGAGTGCCTGGCCAGAGTGTGCCCAGGGGATGCCAGGGCAGGGGTGCCCGTGCAGGGGGTGCCCAGAAAGGGGGTGCCCAGGAGATGCCTGTGCAGGAGGTGCACTCACAGAGGGTGCCCGGGAAGGGGGTGCTCAAGAGATCCCAATGCATGGGGAGTACAAAAAAGGGGTGCCCAGGTGATGCCAGGGAAGGGGGTGACCTTGCAGGGGGTGCCCAGGTGATACCAGGGAAGGGGGTGACCATGCAGGGGGTGCCCAGGAAATGACAGAGAAATGTGTCCCCATGCTAGGGGTGCCCAGAAAAGGGGTGTCCAGGAGATATCTGGGAAAGGGGTGCCCATGCAAGGGTGCTCAGAAAACACCCGGGAAGGGGGTGTCCAGGAGATGCCCGTGCAGTGGGTGCTCAAGAATGGGGTGCCCAGGAGATACTGGGGAAGGGGGAACTGAGGAAGGAGGTGCCCAGGAGATACTCAGGAAGGGGGTGCCCAAGAGATGCCCAGAAAAAGAGTGCCCAGGAGATACTGGGGAAGGGAAGGGAGTGCCAGAAACGCTGGTGCACGGAGTGCTCAAGAAAAGGATGCCCAGGAAACAGCCAGGAAGGGGATGCCGCGGAAGGGGGTGCCCAGGAGATGCTCAGAAAGGGGGTGCCAGGCAAGGAGGTGCTCAGGAAACAGCCTGGAAAGGGGTGCCGGGGAAGGAGGCATGCAGGAGATGCCCAGGAATGGGGTGTCGGGCAAGGAGATGCCCAGGGGATACTCAGGAAGGGGGTGCTCAGGAGATACTGGGGAAGGGGCAACTGAGGAAGGAGGTGCCTAGGAGATACTGGGGAAGGGGATACCCAAGAGATGCCCAGAAAAAGAATGCCCAGGAGATGTCCGGGAAGGGGGTGCCGGGAAGGAGGTGCCCAGGGGACGCCCAGCAAGGGGGTGCCGGGGAAGGAGGAGATGCCCGGGATGGGGGTGCCAGGCAAGGAGGAGATGCCCGGGATGGAGGTGCCGAGGCGCTGCGCGGTGCGGGGTGCCCTGGAGCCGGCCGCGCGGGGGCTACGCGGTGCGGGGCGCGGGGGATCCGCGGCTGCGGGACGCACCTGTTCCATCGAGCCGCCTTCCGCCGGTAGTAGCGCAGGGCTTCGCGGGCGCCCAGCAGCGGCTCGGCGGGGCCCGGCGGGGCGGCGCGGTACAGCGGGTGGGCGAAGAGGCGGCGCAGCGCGGGGGCGGCGCGGGAGAGCGGCGGGCGCGGCGGAGCGGGGGCCGCGGGGCACGGGCAGCCCGGCGAGACCCTGCGCAGCTCCCGGCGCGCCCGCGGCCAGAGGGGGAAGTAAAGATCGGCGGCCAGCAGCGCCCCGAGCAGCAGCAGCACGGCCGGGCGGTCCCGCCGCGGGCCCGGCATGGCCGGAGCGGGCTGGGGACGGGGACGGGGACGGGGATGGGGATGGGGACAGCGGCGGCTCCCGGGGCAGAGCGCACGGGGGAGCTCGAGCGGCGGAGCCGGGGGGTGCGGGCACCTCGGGGCGGGGACCGGGCAGGGCGCTCGGGGCCCGGCGAGGGGGAGCGGGGGTGGGGGCACGGCGGCCTGGGAGCCTCCCCCGGACACGGGCCCGGTGCCGGAGGGGACCGGACCGAGCTGCCCCGGGCTGCGCCGCCGCCCGCCCAGCGCAGCCCCCGCGCAGGTGGCGCGTCCCCCGCCAGCTCCTTCGGGGGCTTCGTCCCCTCTCCCGAAGGCGGAAAATCGGCCCGGGAGAGCTTTGGCAGCAGCTGGAGGGTGCTGCGTGTTGCTGGGGTGGGAACGGGGAGGATGGAGGGGATGCTGGAACCCCTCTGGGGTCTGCGGGCAGGGCTCGGGTGGGCTCTGTCCCTCCCGTCCTGCGGCTGGCGGATGGGTCAGAAGCCGCTTTTATTTAAAAATAAATATAAATAATATTATTTAAAAATAAATATAAATTACTATTTATATAATAATATAATATATTAATTATATATATTATTATGAGGGGTGCGGGCTGCCAGGGCATTATATATATATAATATACATATATAATATATAATATATTACATATATAACAATATAGATCAAAATTATTATAAAATATATATAAATTACTCTTTACGTAATAATATAATATATTAATTATATAGATTATTACGTACATAATAATTATATAATTATATATTTATATATAATAATTCTATATAAAAATGTAATTATTTAAATTATTAAAAAAATTTATTTTCTTAATTCCTTAAAAAACCCCCCTATAGTTGAGGGAACTCCTCCCTGCCGTTTGCTGGGAGCGGCCGGGCCGTGGGGATGAGCTTGGGCTGGGAGCGTCCTGCGGGATGGAGAGCGGGGCAGGGACAGGCTGAGAGAGCGGCCGAGGAGGGGAACAGAGGAGAAACTGGAGGAGCGTGACCAGACTGGGCTGGCTCCGGCTCTGTGCTGAAGGGAGAACAGAAAATAAGCTGCAGAAAGAGGGAGAAGTCGGTTTTGTTTTCAGCTGGCCGGAGCAGCACGGCGAGGGGACGCTCTGGGAAGTGCCGGGGGTTGGACTGAGCAAAGCATCGCAGGGGCTGCTGGCAGAGCGTGTCCTGGTGACCCAGATGCTCCTTTGATCCAGAAGGAGGGATAAAACAATCCCCTGGGCTGCGTGGTGGCTGCAGGGACCTCAAACAGACCTGTCCTCTCGGTCTTCTGGTGTTTGGCAGATGGTTGTTACTCTCCTTTGAGAGAGAAATGCAATTTCAAAATTGCTCAGTCTTTTGATATTTGAAGAGTTTGGGGGTTTGAAGAGTTTGAACCTTTGGGGTTCAGGTTTAGGGTTTTTTGCTCTGAACTTCTTTTTCTTTTTATTATTTTTAATAATACCAAATTTTATGTGTTTTCCACTGAAGATTTATAAGCACAAAGTGCAGCTGGTGCTGCTGTGGCCAGCAAGGATCAGTGGGAGGAAAGGATCTGCTCCCCACACTGCTTGGCTTTTGGGGACACCAGCTGTGCCCCCCTTCTGTGCCCTTTGGGGACAAAACTGATAAAATGGTTGCACTTGGATCCCTTCAGGCTCCAGTAAAGACATGAGGTGTCGAGAGGGGAAATTTTAGGGTGTGGGGCAGAGCAGGCAGGGGCTGTGCTCAGAGGTGCTGTGTTGGGGTCTGCAGGATGGGAAACCACAGAGCTGATCCTTCTCAGGATGAGAGAAGGAACTTTCAGGACATTGTTGCAGTGTGAAGGACATGAAACTGGATGTGGACAGGGGGAAATGAGTGCCAGCTCACTGTCAGGTGGCTCAGGAGAGAGCAGAGGGTGTGTGTGCAGCTGCATGCTCTGCCTGGGGACACCCTGCTCCTCAGCCCTCCAAGGCCAGGTGACCTGGCAGCTCCCCCAAACAGTGACATCATAAACACAAGATGAAGCAACACCCTGGGACTAACAATAGGATCCTTCTTCTTTTTCTATTTTTAAACTTATTTTTCAAAAGATTTCCCCAGGATTCAGCAAACCCAGATGAATCCCCAGCCCTGCTCCGTGGCCACCAGCCTGTTGAAGGACGCCCACTTCAAATTCAAAGAACAACTTGTGACAAACACTCCACCAAAAACTGGCTGATACCTGCTTGGCTCCTAATCCTCCCTGAGCTGTTTCCCTGTTGCTAATCTCTCCCAGGAACCATTAATAAATCTTCCCTGGTTTGCTACGCTAATTCTGGACAAAGGCACCAGGAACCAGCAGTGCCTGGGCCCGTGCCCCTGTTTGTTTGGAAGATTGTTTGCCTTTTAATGAGGCTAATTAAAAAGAAACAAAAAAATAATAAATCAATCCCATTAATGTGTAATAAACTGAAGTGCTACAATCCTTCCCAAAGCAGTTGGGACTGCCAGCTCCCAGCTGGCTGCAATGCAAAAATCACTGTTGTTATTATTTAGAACAACTCAGTGGTGCTCCGTAATGCCACAGTGATGCTTCCATAATGGCACAGCGCTGCTTCCCTGCTCATCCATGGCTTGGGGTCCCTTGGAGCAGGGGGATCCTGCTGGAGCTTATCCCACACACATCTCCTCATGTTCTGCTTTCTTGGCTCGTGGCTCCTCCTGCCCAGCCTGGGCTGCAGGTAAGCATCACTTCCCACCCCAGGGCTCAGCAGAACTCATCCCAGCCCTCTGGAAAGGGTGGATGTGTTCCTAAAATTACCCTGGAAATACTATTTTGATAGGCCACTGACAGCTCCAGCGGAACCAAATTACCATTTGGAATTACCATGAGATAATTTGCCTCATTTACTATTTAAAGCTGGGGGGCGAAAAAAAAGCTCCTTCTTCCAGACAACTGCAGTGGAGAAATGTTCAGGCATAGATGATGTCCCAAAACATATAATTAAAGCTTTAAATAAATGTATGATGACATCTCAGAGTAAGAAATACTTCCTTTGTATTTCAGATAGGAGCCAGCCAGGGCCTTTTCAAAGTCATTTTTTAATAAACAAAGGATATTCCTCTTGTTTTTCCAGACACACAGCTTACAATATTTGGAGTTTTAAGTATGTAATTTAAATTCTTTCACACAGTATGGATTTAAAACCCATCTTCCTTAGAGATGCCTTTGACTTGCCAAAAGGTAAATGCCTCTGTCTGCTGCTTTTTGTCCTTTTAACTTGAAATGCTCCAGAGCTGCCCTGGTCCCACCCTGCAGATTGTCATGTTTGCAAAAGGGAGGAGATGAGAATTATCCCTTTCTCACTGCCCTTAATTAGGAGGATTAAACACCAAGGCAGCTACACAGCATCACAAAGGAGAGGAAAAGATCAGCTGGGGGAGCCAAGTTCTGCATTGGCTGCTTCACTGACAAGGGCACAGACGTGCCAGGAGCAATCCTGTGACTCAGAGCAGCAGGGCCACCTTCTCCCTGCATGGTGCTGGTTGTGGTGGTGATGGTGGTGATGGTGGTGATAATGGTGATGGTGGTGATGATGGTGGTGATGGTGGTGGTGATGATGGTGGTGGTGGTGTGGTGGTGATGGTGGTGATGGTGTGATGGTGGTGGTGGTGTGATGGTGGTGGTGGAGATGGTGGTGATGGTGGTGATGGTGGTGATGTTGTGATGGTGGTGATGGTGGTGGTGGAGATGGTGATGGTGATGATGGTGGTGATGATGGTGGTGGTGATGGTGCTGATGGTGATGGTGCTGATGGTGATGATAATGGTGATGGTGGTGGTGATGGTGGTGATCTTAGTCGTGATGGTGGTGATGATGGTGGTGGTGGTGATGATGGTGGTGATGGTGATTGTGGGATTCACATTCTCTGAACATGAGAGAAGCAGAGAAAAGAATGGTCAAAACAATTCTTATTCTCTGCTCCTGTGCTGTGCCAATTAAAATGCAGTATGGAGATTGTTTACCCAAAATGATGGTGTTTTGTTTCCTTGGCCTGTCAGGGCCAGATGTGTGTGCAGACTGTGGGTCAGCAGAGAGTCACAAAATTCTGAGCAGTTGAGTCAAATTAAATATTTGTACAATTCAGTTTAAATGCAATGTAATATAAAATAATATAGTATAATAAAGTAATTAATTAACCTTCTAATAAAATAAAGTCCTCCTTGACATTTCCTGCCTTCATTGGCATTGACCTGCTTTTACAATAGGTGGTGATGATGATGGTGGTGATGATGGTGGTGGTGATGGTTGTGATGGTGGTGATGATGGTGATGGTGATGGTTGTGATGATGGTGATGATGGTGGTGGTGGTGGTGGTGATGGTGATGGTTGTGATGATGGTGATGATGATGGTGATGGTGATGATGCTGCTGGTTGTTTTGGTTGTCCTCATGGTGCCCAAAGAGCACCAGCCCCACACCAGGGCTGTGTTTTTTGTTTCCCAGGAGGGTGGTGTCTCTCACAGGGGTTCCCCTCTGCCTGACCCCCCAGGACTGGGGTTTCTCCCCCCAGGATGGTGTGGGAGCCCCTCCCAGTCTCTGCTGGTTTGCTGGGAGGAGCTCTCGCTTTGCTCTGGGCTGTCTCACGCTCTGTCTCAGCTTGTAATTAAAAATGAAATATTTGGGCCGAGTGCTCAAATTAAAAACACATTTTTGATAGCTAACAACACTGAGGAGAGCCCTGGAGACCCTGACAGGGCAATTAGTGCCTCTCTGCTCGCATTGGAGAGGAGTCTGGAGAGAAGGAGCGTGTTCACTCCAGAGGGTTTTTGGTACAAAAATGCAATTATAGGGTATAAAAGGAAATGTTTAGAAACACACAAAGCGGGAATGAGTCAGGAGCCTCCTTCACCGCAGGACAGGGAAGGCAGAAGGGAAGAGGTGCCCCAGACATGGCACCTCCAACACTTCCCCATCCCTGGCAGCAGCTCCCATCCGTGGTTTCATTTCCCTCCTCCCATCCACCTCTCCTGGCTGCTGCTCCACGCTCATCCCTTGGCCTCAGCGAGCTCCCAGCTGCTCAGGGCTGGGGAATCTGGGTGGATCCTCTCCCTCTTGGCAGTGAACTTGCACAGCTAAGCACAAACAAGAGGAAAGCACCTCCGTGGTCCGAGCGAGCTGCTCTTGTGTGCCGGGGCCTCCAGCACAGCTTTGCTTCCCCCTTCCCTCTCTCCCTCCCTCTGAGCATCCCTGCAGCTGGCTTAGAGCAAAATCCATGGTCAATCCCGACACCAAACCATCCTCTTCCAGGAGGGTGGGGTGAGCCATGAACCCCTGTGTGGTGTGTGGGGCTGGGGAGGCAGTCAGTGCTCCTCTCCAAAATCCGACAGGTGGGCTGTGTTCACAGGGGTCCCAGGATGAGGAAAGAGGATTTGACTCCATGTTTCAGAAGGCTTGAGTTATTATTTTATGATCTATATTACATTAAAACTATACTCAAAGAATAAAAGAAAAGGTTTCATCAGAAGGCTAGCTAAGAATAGAATAGAATCAGAAAGAATGATAACAAAGGTTTGTGTCTCGGCTTTCTGTCTGAGCCGGCTCACTGTGATTGGCCATTAATTAGAAACAACCACATGAGACCAATCACAGATGCACCTGTTGCATTCCACAGCAGCAGATAACCATTGCTTACATTTTGTTCCTGAGCCCTCTCAACTTCTCAGGAGAAAAAAATCCTAAGGAAAGGATTTTTCAGAAAACATGTCTGTGACATCTTGTGAATCCTCACCACTGAGAATGGGAGAGGGGCAGGAGGAGCTGGCTTTGAAAAGCCCCCAGGTAACATCCCATGTTTAAATGGAGTTTTCAGACTGCTTGGGCTAGGAATGAACGCCCAGCGCAGGACAGATCTCAGCTGCCATCTGCAGATCTCTTGGATCATGCCTGAGCTCAATATGGAAACCATTTCCATCCATGTTCCCTTTAGATTTTGCTGTGGCATGATCCAGGTTTCCTCTGCAAAGAGCAGTTCCCATCCCAAACAAGCCTGGGGAGGCAGATAGGGGCTGTTTGTCCCACAGGGTGGTTTTTGTTTGAACTGGTTTGTGCTACTTGAAACAAACGGCCCTGCTACCACAGGTGCCTGAAAAAACAGCCACATCCCTTGGAAAAGGGAACAAAACATTGAAATGGGAAAAACAGAGGTGGAACATGCACAGATTGAGGACACTGAGATTTTCTTCCTGGGATCCCTTGCTCAGGAGACAAAGGGAGATATCAGGACCCAAAATCTACTGTGGCCTGTAATCATTTTAGAGTCCCTCTCCATCATGGCTAGGAAGAATTCTCCAGGCAGGAAAAATATCCCTTAAAATTGCCAAATGCCTCAACTTACCTCTAAAAGTAAAGGAAATACACTGGTTTAATATTCCCTGTCTTTCTACCCCCTTCCAGTCCAGGAAAGGTGCCCATCCAGGAGGGCAGCACTTAAATCCAATCTGAATCCCAGAGAAAACTGATTTTCTGCTCAGGGCAGAAGGATATTGTGGAATCAAAGCCCCACATGCAGGTGTGGGCACTGTTGGGGACAGTCTTGCTCCACAGCCAATACAAAACATGTGTAAAAGTGCTGCCAGCACCCCTCATCCAGAGGAAATAATGTGGGGATGAAACAGAAAAGGAGGAATGGTGAAGCAGCAGGATGTGATTGATCAAGTGTGGGATAAGACTCTGCCAGCAAGAAGGCCCCTGTGCCTCCTGCAGCCTGGCAGGGAAATACAGAGTTCACACAAAGGGAGTCAATAAGGAAAAACAAGGAATCAATAAGGAAAAGGAAAAATCAATTGTATTTTAGGACTCAAAGTAAAAAACCCAGAAGGCACACTCCAGTGTGCCTGGCCTGCAGGAGCTGTGAGCCCATTTCTCTCCCAAGGGAAGGGAACAGAAATGCTGTGAGCAATTCAGTAGCCCCTGGCTTCCACCTGGTGATGTTTTACAGTGCAGGGAATTTCCAGAGATTAGGAGATCTCTATGCTTTGTTTGCTAATTATCCTCTGCAAGCCACTTCCCTTCATCTCTGGTTTTGTTTTGACACATTTGTGGTGTTCCTTTGATCTCCACCTTCACAGTGACACCACAGATGATCATTCCCAACAAAGGATTAAATATTTGGATGTCTCCACAAACAGCATCTGCTGTCACTCCAGCTCTGAGGCAGCTGCAGCATCTCACAGCCCTCATGCTCCAGGGCACAGGAAGATGATCAGCAGCTGAGAACATGAAAATCACATTGAGGGGCTGGAGTGTGTCCAGGGAAGGGAACAGAGCTGGGAAAGGGGCTCAGCCTGGAGCAAAGGAGGATCAGGGGGGACCTTGTGGCTCTGCACAGCTCCTGACAGGAGGGGACAGCCGGGGGGCTCGGGCTCTGCTCCCAGGGAACAGGGACAGGAGGAGAGGGAACGGCCTCAGGTTGGGCCAGGGGAGGCTTACGTTGGATTTTGGGGAAATTCCTTCCTGGAATTTGTTGTCCAGCCCTGGCACAGCTGCCCAGGGACTGCACCCCACCCCTGGAGGGGTTTAACAGCCGTGCGGATGTGGCACCTGGGGACACGGGTCAGTGGTGGCCTGGGCAGTGATGGAGAACAGTTGGACTCAGTGATCTCAGAGGGTTTTTTCAGCCTTAATTATTCTGTGATTCTGAAGCTGCATGAGCAGCCTAAGCCTGGGGAGACTGAAGCTGTGCACTGCTTTTGTCAACTTTTTTTTTTTGTTTCAAATTATGATAACTTTAAACATACTGGAGGATGCATGCAGCATCTTTCATCTACAGACAATGATTTTAGCTAAGAACACACAGAGACACCAGGGGTCCCATAAACAAATGGCAGCACCCCAAGTTCACTTTCACAGAAGCCCAAGATTTTGGGAGTGAAATGTGTGAACTATCACTGAAAACAGACACACACTTCAGAAAGTTTGGAAATCCTTCCTGCCTGTGTCCCTCATTTTGAACTGTCTCCTGCACAGGACTCACAGGGTCCACAAGGCCACACATCACCTTCCTCTTCCTCTTCTTCCTCCACATCCTGGCCATTTCAGTGTTATCCATTAACACACCTGAGTAACCCCAGCCCTTGCCAGCCTGACCTGGCTTCTCACTACACTGAAATGTGTGTTTATTTTTGTTCAGTGGCTGCTGAGATAGCATGGCACATCACACGCAGGCCCAGTTGTTAATTCACCAAGGATTCCTGGCAGTTGGTGCATGGATGGGGAAGGCTTTGATGTCCCTGTTTGTGCTGGGCTCAGACCCATTTCGGCAGATATCGATTACCTCAGGTTGAACGTGTTGGCAACGAGGGCTTTATGTTCCTGTAGTGATAACACTTCCCTCCATGCTTAATAAGCAGGAGAGTTCAGTGCCCTTTGCTGGGGTGGCCAGGCTGACGTGACACTAGCCACAAGTGTCCTAGCAGCTTGTTACTTAATAAATACTGTTTATAAATAATGATTTATCTTTTAACTGTGCATGGGGGAATTCTGCTGTGGTATTTTCCCTGCTGGGGATAAGAAGCCAACGGGTCACACCCATGTCCCAGCAGTCAGCCTTCCACTGCCTCTCCAGATGACATTGGGACTGCTAAAGATGGAAGTTAATAATAAATGGCCTTTTCTTGCAAAAATGCTGGTCATTACTAATATTGAGCAGTGTTGCTGTGGCAGAGCACCCACCATAGCTGGGACCAGGCCCTCCAACAAGTGTCCTGCCACAGGCAGTCCCAGTGTGACCAGCCTGTCACACCTGTGGTGGCTGTGGTGGGCAGCAGGTCAGATGCTGGCCAGCCATGGTTAATGTGACTGTTTGACCACAGATCAGATTGGACTGGGCTGGAGCCCTGCCGAGGGTCAGCAGAGTCTCATCCTTGGGTCAGCAGTCAGGGATTCTCTCTGAGGGTCAGCAGCTGCCTGAGGGAATGAATTCCTCAAAGCCGAGCCCTTGCCTCCTTGGGGCAGTAACTGCACATTCCATAGAGAGGCTACCCCTCTAAACTCTTCATAATTCTCATGTCAGTTGGGTAGTACCAATTCCATTTTACATCACAAATCTGTATTCAAGTGTTTGCAGGGCTATAATTTCACCGATTTATCTGGTTTCTAGAAATAATCTCATTTAAACACCTTCTTTGTCTCAGTTTTACAATCTCCAGCAAAAGCAGCTTCCTGAGCTGACCTTATGTGACTGCGAGGAAAAATGGTTCACATTTCAATGTGACAAACTGTCCTGTTCCCCACATTTCTGATACGAGGCCTTTAGGTATCACCTGTCTGACAGGAACACCTGAGCCCAATTGAGGGAGTAGTTTACCAGGGATCTGTTGAATTTCAGTATCCCTGGGTCTTTGAATTGAGGACAGACTTTCCAAGAGATTCTCTCTGGCTCCATCACAAAGTATAACTGACCTGCAGCACCATCCAGCTGACAAAGCACAACTCTCCCACCCACTATCCTGCACAGAGGAACCACCCACACACCCATCTGGAACGGATGGTAGGAAAACATCAGTGAGGAGTGAGAGGATCATAGAATCAAAGAATGGTTTGGTTGGAAGGACCTTGAAGCCCATCCAGTGCCACCCCCTGCCATGGGCAGGGACACCTTCCACTGTCCCAGGCTGCTCCAAGCCCTGTCCAGCCTGGCCTTGGGCACTGCCAGGGA
>JAWMQZ010000057.1:2444776-2456156 GCA_035584835.1 Tangara arthus | reverse complement strand
GAACCTCTCAAGTACCTCAGAAATGGGGAAAGAGAGAAGGGAAATGTGGCTGGGAAATTGGGATAAAAAGGAGGCTGCATCTTCCAAAACCTGGAGAGACCACAGGGGAATGCCCCATGGCCTCTCCCTTTATTGGAATAAAGTAAAAGGGACTCTTCTGTCTCCTTTTTGGACATAAACCTCTGGTGTTTATGGATTAATTTTCCTGACAGAAGGAAGGAGGGAAATGCAGAGGTGAGGGGTAGTCCATGATCAGCCCTGCAGAGTCACCAGGGATGTAGAGGAAAACCAGAGAGGCCATCCATTCCTGCAGGGGGGGAGGGAGGGAGGGAAGGGAAGGAGGGAAGGAAGGAGGGAAGGAAGGAGGGAAGGAAGAGGGGAAATGCAGAGGTGAGGGGCAGCCCAGGGTGCCTTAGAATTTAGCTTTTCTATTTTTCAGATCCGCTCCTTTAGGGTATCACTGTAAAACTCCACAGCTGCTGTTCTTCTGTTTTATCCAGACAAAAAATTTCTCTCCAGGCCTGGGAATCAAGGACACCTCACTGCCTCAGGCCTGGGGAGATGGAAACAACAGTTAATTTGGGGGGGGGGGGGGCGGATTTGGAGTAATTATTTCATTATCTGAAGCTGCAATTGGAGGATTAACCCCTGATATGTAAATGGACCAAATTTATAATTGTCTGAAAAACTCCATTGTCCATCTTGAGTGTGCCCCTCAGAGGCACAAGGTGTGTTTGCTGAAGGCCTGGCTGCCCAAGGTGTATTTATCGAAGGCCTGCAATAAATACCCACTTTTATTCCCTTGATCTTGCCTCTGTTTTAGGCAGCCACTCCAAGGCAGTGGGGAGGCTCCTGCAGGACCCTTCTAACGCAGCTCTGACCCCCCTGCCCAGCCCAGCTCAGCCTTTGCCCTGTGCAGGAGGGAGAGCTGCTCCACAGGTGTGATGGGTTTAAATCCCTCCGAGGTCTCAGATGGAAAACATGTTTTGTTAGTCCCCGAGCCAGCGAGGTCTGTGGATAATTTGACACTGGAGCCATGAATTGGACATTGTGTTCCTGTGCACAGGGCAGGATCAACAAGCAAAAGGCAGCAGCCAGCTCTGTCACGAGGCAGAGCTGTAGTGTCACAGGAAGAAGGAACTGCTGACATTTCCCAGGGAACCACAGCTGAGCCTTCTCACATCCCCTCGCACAAAAACAATGCAACGTGAAAATACTTGGTGGTAGAAATCCTGATTTCCCTTTGGAAGAACTGACACTTGCCTGGAAACTTTTTGTCTTCATCCTCCACACCAGAAGAATATTTTTCCACAGGAGAGCACAGGTTTGCTGAAATATTTGTGAGGCTTTCTTGGATGCCCCCTGCATTTTTCCAGCTAAGATGGGAGAGAAAATGATGTAATTTAGAATAAAACAGGTCACTGGGAGTGAAATAGCACTTCAGAGGATGCCAGCAACATGCCAAGGGGGGAAAAGTTGTCTCCTAAACTTTGGACAACTAAAATTGAAAGGAAATAGACCAAGATCATGCAGGGGAACAGAGAGCTGGGCTGGACTCTGAGCTGCCTCTTCCACATGCACAGATTCATCCTTCCTCACCCAAATTCATCCTTCCTCATCCAGGTCCATCCTTCCTCACCCAAATTCATCCTTCCTCATCCCAAATTCACCCTTCCTCACCCAAACTCATCCTTCCTTATCCAGACTCATCCTTCCTCATCCCAAATTCATCCTTCCTCACCCAAATTCATCCTTCCTCATCCAGGTCCATCCTTCCTCACCCAGGTCCATCCTTCCCCATCCAAGTTCATCCTTCCTCACCCAGGTCCATCCTTCCTCATCCAGGCTCATCCTTTCTCATCTAGACTAGATCCTTCCTCACCCAGATTCATCCTTCCTCACACAAATTCATTCTTCCTCATCCAGACTCATCCTTCCTCTCCCCGACTCATCCTTCTTCATCCCAAATTCATCCTTCCACACCCAGGTTCATCCTTCCTCACCCAAATTCATCCTTTCTCATCCAAATTCACCCGTCCTCACCCAAACTCATCCTTCCTTATCCAGACTCATCCTTCCTCATCCGGACTCATCCTTCCTCATCCCAAATTCATCCTTCTTCACCCAAATTCATCCTTCCTTATCCAAATTCATCCTTCCTCATCCAGACTCACCCTTCCTCACCCAAATTCATCCTTCCTCATCCAGATTCATCCTTCCTCATCCAGGTTAATCCTTCCTCACCCAAATTCACCCTTCCTCCTCCCAAAGAGGCTTTGTGGAACAGACAACTGCTCACTTTCCACGTTTCACTGCAGGAAGTGAGTTTGTGTCTGGCCTCAGAGATGCGGTTTGTTGGCACTGCACTGCTCACGTGCCCTGGGTTCTGAACCAGACCCTGAATCACGTTACAAACACTGGGCAGATGCTAAAAATAACCTAAAATAGAGGCTGCCGCTGCCTGCCTTCACCAGGCTGCTAAGAGACCAGTTTGTTCTGTTTTCACCCAGATATTAAGGAACTTTAATGCAGTTAGAGCAGGGCAGGATTAGAACACCCATGTGCTCCTTAATATCCTCCTAAATGCTGAGCAGGGAGTATTTCTTTGGGATGTTTATTTCAGCTCCAGATTTAATCCTGTGGCCAAGCAGCAAAGAACAGGAGCAAGTTCAGAGTGATGGGTTTCACCCCCTTCCCAGGGGAGCAGGGCAGGGAACCTCCCAGCATGTTTTTGTGGTTTAATCCTTTCAAATGGCTGAAACCCAAAATCTTTAAAACTCAAAATCAAAGCAACCTCAAAGGCAGAGTGCTCCATTCCCCTTGGACAGCATTCCTGATTTCATGGATTGGGCAGCTGGAGTTAATAAAGGGTTCCACTGCTCTGTTCCCTTCGCTGCTTGTTTTTTGGAATAATTAAATATTTGTGTACTGCAGGGGCAAGGGATCCAGGATCCCAGTTTACCTCCTATGTTATCACAGGGCTTTCCTTATCTTATCTCTCTTTTCCTTCCCAAACTCCCTCCCATGATTCCTCCCTGCTGCCTGCACTAAAAGTTAAAGGTAAATAGGAAGAGATTTCTAGGAAGTGTCACTTTTTTCCTTTTGTTTTTTTTTTTTTTTTCTCAGGTCTGGATTTCAGTCATGAACTGAAAGCAGCAGCTCAGCCCAGGATGTTTGGGTAGTAAACAAAGTGTGGTGGTGTTTGGATAACAAGGAAAACATGATGGTCTTTAAAGGATGCACGGAAACTCTGCAGTCACAACAAGAAATTTTTAAATGATGGAGCAAATCTAAAACTTTTTAGAAAATTTTAACCAAGTTTCTACCAGTTTTAATTTGCTTTTTGCCCATGGAGCAAGGAGCAAATATCACTGGGAGCCAAATATGAAGCCAGGAATTCAAACAAGTGATGCTGCCTACAAAGGCTGTGGAATTTAACTTTCAGTCAGACACCTCATAAATATTAGCTATTTTTAACTTTAAAATAGGTATCTAATTAATCTATCAGATAATTATCAAAAAGGTTAAAAATTCAGCCAAGAGAGAATCCTCTGTGTGGCCTGAGGCTCAAAACCTCAGATTCAGAAGGCAAAATAAACACATCAGAAACTGGAGGCAGTGATGTTTGGGAAACTTTAATCCAGTCAAGAGCATCACTTGTAAAGCTGGATGTCTCCAGGGGCTCATTAAGTGCATCCAAACTTCCTGCTCTCCAGGAACTCCCTGCCAAGGTGTTGCAAGAACTTTTCCTGGATCCTGCGTGCAGCTCTGCTCTACCAGAAGCTGTCCCAGGAAGGCACATCCCATATAATCCCTTATTTACTGTCGCAGGGAATTCCTCTTTGGCACCTCCTCACACTGTTTTCCTCTATAAGTTTAACTTTTTGAGGTCTGTTTGAAGATGTCCTGCTCATTGGACTGGGAGACTTTTAAAGGTCCCTTCCAACCCAAAGCATTCCTGGATTTTATCATTTTAGTTCCTAAAATCAAGCTGCTCCTCAGGAGCTCTGGCAGGAGCCTCTCAATTTTGAGTTCAAAGGGAGAAATCCATGGTGCATCTCACACTTCCCAGAGGATCCACTGGCTTTTCCAGAGCTAAGGATGAATCCCTGCACGTGGAGAGTGCAGAGCTCTTCCCATCCCCTCCTCTTTGGCAGTTCTTGCAGCTTTTTGTGTTTGCATCTGATAAATCTGAGACAGATTTGCACTGACTCCAACTCAGACTGGAACAGGTTGTTTTTTTCCTACTTTCAACTTGAAAATAACAACTCTAAGCCTGCCCTTAATCAAAGCCCAACACTTCAGCTCATACAGAGAAGTGAAATTTGGGGGCTTTGTATTTTTAGATGCCTTTAGTGACAGCAGGGCAGGAGGAGGAGAGCAAAGGGAGGGATCATCACCCAGTGCTCAACCTGCAGCCACAGGGAGAACCAAAACCCACACACCCCCAGAAAAGCTGAATATTTTTGCTCCTCTTCCTGTAAAATATTTTGTTGCCAACTTATAGTCCACCAGAAAACAGAGCTGGAAGGAAGCATCATGAAGCACTAATTAGGAAAAACTCATCATCCCCTCACGAAAACTCAAACCCTGCAGGGAGAATTTATCCCATCCCTAGTTCTAAATTAATTTTCCCCTTGAAGAAAGGAGAGATCTGTGGCTGCTTACCTGCTGGTGTGTTTTCCATGGGGCCCAGGTCTCCTGCAGCTCTGGGGTGTCGGGGCTGCTCTGGTCCCTTTTCAGCCCCAGGGAGGCTCAGCCCGGTGGCCTTGCCCCTCTCCAGGCTGACGTCACCCGGGCAAACCCTCCCAAAACTTCTGCAGGGATGATCCAAACCCTCCCAAAACTTCTGCAGGGATGACCCAACCTTGGAACAGCACCTACAACCAGCTGGCCCCGAGCCTGGGCGTGTTTACAGCGCGCTTTGGAGGATTGCACTCAACCCTCGCAGATGTTCCCAGCAGGCAGCAGAGCTGGGGTGGCCTGGGATGGGGTGAACCTTCACTCCTGAGAGGTGGCAAAAAGTATATAATTTATACATAAAATACATGGCAAAAATGTATATCATTTATGTATAAAAATTCATAGAAATTAATAATAATAAATAATAACAAAAATAATAAAAATATATTTTTATATATTTTTAAAATATATATTATAATATATAGATAATATAATACATTTTTTAAAAATATAGATAATATATTTATAAAAAAAATAAAATATTTTAATATCTGCTGATATTTCTTCTGATCAGTTAAATCCCACAAGCAGATGCTCCAGAGGATTTCTGAGAAGGGGACTCAGGGGGTCCCCAGCCCAGCTGCTCCAGAGAAAAAACTCTGCTGCCTTGTCCTCATCGTGCCCAGAGCCTGGCTCAGCAAATGCTCCTTCCTCTGCTCCCCAGCACCAACGGGGTTTTTAGTTCTTCTTTCTCCTTTCCCCGTTGTTTTCAGCGGTTTTTTTTCCCAATTTCCACTCCTTTTAATTGCTTTTCCAGCAGCTGCCGCACAGCTGGAAGCAGGATGGAGCGTGTTGGGTGTTTAAAAACAAACCATCTTTCCAGTGGGTCTGCATTCAGAACAGGGAGGTGAGGAAATCAGAGAAGCCAAGGAATCCAAAGGAGCTGGGAGGGTGCACGGCCGCGGCATAATTCAACGAGTTAAATGAATTTGACTGTCCCGGAACTTCCACGGCTCCAGGATTGTGCCTGATTTGCAGAGCTGCCTCAAACCACAGGGTTGTTGCTTAACAAAAGGCTGGGGCTCTGCTGCAGCTGCTGATTTTCCCATTTTCAAGGCATGAGCTCATTTAGGAGAGGAGCAGAAGCGTTTTCCGGCGTCCCTTCGTGTTGGGCAACAGGGGAGCAACAGGCAAAGCTCCTTGTGACTGCAGAAAGCCCATCTGAGTGCACCTCACCAAAAACCAGCATTTTCTGACCAAAACCTGTGCCTCAGGGTGGGACCCAGCCCTGCCCTGACTGCACATTTGCTACAGAAAAGGATTTTTCACAGAAAAATGACACCTGAACCAAGCAGCCCTTGGGGTTCCCCATCCTGCTGCTGAAGTGGGACCCCAACCCCTCAAGGCTTCAGATATTAAAATATCTGCGGATATTAATATTAATAATTATGGATTGTTATTAAAATTAATAAAAATAATAAAATTAATAAAATTTGATATGATTTATATATTAAAAATATAAAAATTATTATTAATAAATAACAATGAAATAATAATTAAAATATATAAAAAATTTTAAAATAAAATTATATTAAAATATCTGCGGATATTAATTATTATTGTTATTAACATTAATAAAAATTAATAATTTTAATAAAGAGTGATAGAATTTATATATAACATTTATAAAAATAATATTTAAATAATAATAAAAATAATATTAAGATATATTAAAATTTAAAAAATAAAATGATATTTTATTATCTGCTGGTATTTTTTCTGATCAATTAAATCCCCTAAGCAGATGCTCCAGAGGATTTCTGAGAAGGGGACTCAGGACCAGCCCTTGTATCTGCCAGGAGGAGGAGAGGGGCTGGCAAGGGAGCCAGACCCTTGCAGGGGGACATGCCAAGCAAAGGAAAAAGGAACAGCAAGAGCTCTGGGAAGCCCTTATCAAAGGGAAATTCAGCATGTTAAATCAGGGACTTTCTGGACATCTCTTAAAAGAAGCATTATAAGGGAACGAATTAATTTTACAGTTAAAAAAAATAATAAATGCGTGGCACACTGCCCTTCCACACCATCAGAAACAAAGGAGTATGAACTGCTGGGAACTGTCCCCAAGCTCAGATTAAACTTCTCTGGGGTTATTTCCTCTCCACTGAGGAGCTCAGGGAGCACAAACTCCTTTTATTTTGCTGCACCCTTTTCACTGAGCCATGAGGCTGGAGGCGACCAGCTCCTCCTGTGCCTCAGCAGGGTCTGTCCAGGAGCTGGCAGGAGCAGACAGTGCCCTCCATCCCTGCAGAGCATTTTTCATGTCCCACCTTCAGCCAAACCTCCCCATTCCACTGCCCCTCGCCCCAGGGCCAGCACCCACCCCCTGAGCTCACCTTGGGCACAGCTCTGAGCACAAAAATGAATTGTTTGATTTGATCTGGGGTGAATTTCCCAGTGGCTGGAGGTGATCCACCCCTGCAGATGGACAATGTGCCATGCCAGGAGCACACAGCTGCCATGGGGTCACTGCTGGCCCAAAGATGGGCGGTCGGATCCTGGGGTTGCAACACTGCAAAATTCCCACAAATTTGGTTTAAAATATGTAAATATTGCAGCCTGAGAGCCCTGGCCATGCCCACAGCCAGAGCCCCCCATGCTCTGCCTGAGCCCAACCACCTGAAACTCTGGTGCACCCCAAAACCAGCCCAGGCTTTGAGAACCATCCCCATTTCCAGCACAGCAGGACAACCAGAAAGCCGAGAGTTTAACAACCCAATCCATCTTTATTTTGGAAGTACTTCCAGCTGGGAAAGGAAAACCCTCACCTTTACAAGTACAGCCAAGTGCTGAAAGAAAGGCAAGTGTGTAAAAGGAGCTGCACGTGGTCCAGCAGCAGGAGGAGTGTCCCAAATGTGTCACCTTCAGGCTGACACCCTCTGCTTCTGCTGCCAGAGCTCTGCGTGTTGGCTGTGCCACAAATCTCACTTGCTGAACAGAGATACTCTTAAATAAGGACATTCCTTGGGAACCTGAACGAAACCAGACACCTGAAACTCTCCATAGAAAAAACACAACCTTGTCACAACAGCACCAAGTTCTCCAAGCTTTGGATCCATCACAACAACCCTGCAAGGCAGCTCCAACCAGCTCACCTGGGAACGGGGACCCAAACTGGCTGGATTTACCCCAAATCCCCCCCAAATCCAGCTTATCTCTGGGAGCACAGGCTGGGTGTGTGTTGGGTGGATGGGATTTGGAATGGCACTGATAACAGCTGAACAAAGAGCTTCAAATGCCAGGAATAAATCTGCTGTTCCCAGGGCATTCCCTGGTTTAATTTTGCCTGGTTTTTCCCTATTCTGGCAGTTACAGACATCTTAGGACACGCTGAAACACTTCTGACATGAGGACAGGGATGTTTTGGGGGAGAATTTTGCCCCATTTTAACACATGATGTCACCAGGCCAAACAGATCCCACCCAAAGAGGGAATCAATTAAATGAGCCAAATTCTCTGTCCTTTCTGGAGCTGCACAAAAACCAGTGCCACCATCCACTGGGCTCCTCCAAGATAAACAACAGCACCAAACTGAGCTCATCTGGCTTCTAATCCAAAGTTTTCCCATCTGAAATGTGAGGAAATATGGAAACATCTGAAACAGACAGCACAGAACTATTGTACAGACTATTAACTCCAAGTGAAAGAATAAATTCAAGGCAGACACCAAAGCTGCTCACAGGTCACACTAACTCCCTAAATCCAGGTGACAAAAATGTGCTGGATTGAAGGGCAGGTGACACTTGGCTGAAACACCACTGGCAAAAAGACACCAAAGAAATGTGGGATTTGGGAAAAACGCACTGAACTTGTGTACACACCTGCATGGGGAAGTGCCAAGAGAATTCGGAGTCCCAAACTGCTCCAAATAAAGGGAAAAGCTCAGAGCTCCCAGCCAGCAGCAGGGTTGGGGCTAAATAAATACAACACCTGGATTTGGGGGTTTTTGGTTCTTTTCTGACAAGTTTCACCCCTGTCAGGCAGTGCTGGAGCTGCAGTTTGCTTTAATCCTGTCCTTTTAATCCCTCATTTCCAGGGCTGTGCTTCCCTGGGATGTTCAGGGCTTTCTGTAGGGCTTGGGCTCCAAGTTTAACTACAAACCCAAAGTTGTGCATTTCTATGCAACCTATGGGTACAAAAGAGGAAGTGAAATTCTGCATAAGGAGTTCACATTTCCCTATGTAAGAAACTGATGGAAACAGATTCTGGCTGAACACACTCAAACCATTATCAGACATATCACACACATTATTGCCTGGTAATTACAAACAGTTGGGACACACAACTCTAAATTTACCCATTTTTTTGAGTTTTCTCAAGAAAAAACAAGGTCTTTTCTAACTTTAAAGTGAAGATACATAAATGATATGACTTATGAAGCCAATGTCTCAATAGAAACACATCTCTGTATCTGTTCGTTGCAGAGCAAAATGAACTGGGAGCAATCTTTAATTTCCCCTTATAAAACTAAAAAAAAAATGTGATGATAGCTTTGCGTAGAAAAAAACCAAAAAAATAATATATTTTCAACACATATCTGTCGTATCTCAGGCTAAAGGACCACATATTCTACTCTTTTTAGTGCTTCTATGCAAACCAAAGGCACCTTTCTTATGGGCGAGGCTGTGAACTGGGACCCTTTTATCTGGGGCTTTACAAAGGGGGTGACAAAATGGGTGACAAAATGGGCCCTGTGGTACTGATTGCAACCACACCAACGAGGGACTGGGCAACACTGGAGCTCACGAATGCACCACTGGCAAGGAAAATGCAACAATCTCCAAAGCCCTGTGTGTGAGAGCAGCTGGCAGGACACACCTTGTCCCAGCCAGGGGAACATTCAGACTGCTCTGAATGGAGACAGGGCACAAGCACACCCACTCTGCCCACCCCCTGTGCCCCCCAGCACGCAGGACAAACCCCAGGGGCACCCACAGCTGCCAGCCTGCAGGGCAGAGGGCTGGCAGTGCCAGCAGATGCCAGGTTTGAGCTGCAGGTGAACATTTCCAAGCTGAGCTGGCCGTGCAGGTCAGGACCCTCCTTGCAGAGGGACAGGGACCCTGCAGAGGTTTTCCCCCCTCTCTTCTAAGCAGGTGCATCTTCAAAGCAGAAGCAGGGGTGGCTGGGCTGGTGAGGAGCAGGGATGGGTGTGCAGGATGGACACAGTGCCCAGGATGGGCACGGCCAGACCCTGCAAACCCCTGGGGCAGATGCTCAGGGAGCACAAACTCCTGCCCTGCTCAGACACTGATGGACAGCCCAACCTGCTGCCAGCAGAGCCAGGGGAAGGCAGCTGGGAGCTCCTGCACCAGCTACCAACTCCAGGAGATGCTGTGGCAGTGCCCTCCTGCCCAGCAGAGCCAGGGGAAGGCAGCTGGGAGCTCCTGCACCAGCCACCAGCTCCAGGAGATGCTGTGGCAGTGCCCTCCTGCCCAGCAGAACCCGGGAGCAGCGAGGGGAGGAGGATTTGGGGTCAGCCAGAGGAGCAGTGGGATGCTCACAGCTCCTGTTCCAAGGCCAGGATGGTGGGATATGCTCAGGGCTCCCAAAGCCAGCTGTCCTTGCCCAGCCCAGCTCCAGGAGCAGAGGGAGGGTTGCTGCTGGCACCGACAGGAGCACGAGGAGCTCAGAAAATGACTCGGTCCTCCTGCGTCCTCTCCCACCACAGGCTGCTGTTCAGGGTGCCAAAGCTGCTGTCCTCCTCCTCCTGCTCTTTAGCCAGCTCCACAAACACCTGGAAAACACGGAGAAGGAATTTAATTTTCAGTTAGAGAACTAATAAATATTAGCTATTATTAGCTTTAAATTAGGTATCTAATTAATCTATTAAATAATTATCAAAAAGGTAAACATACAGCCAAGCAGACCCCATGCTCCTTGTAGGAACCTCCTTGGTCACAAATACAACTCATGCTAAAATCGTGATGAGTATTCAATGTGTTGCTCCATCTCTGAGTAAGACATTTTTAGTATTTTGAGGTTTTTCTCCTTACTCCTACCCTCCTACCTCTTTTCTTCAATGAAAGGGAAGTTGAACACTGAAGGACATTAATTGTCAGCAATAATTAATCCACAATAAGCAATTACAAGTCTCAGCTTCGCCCTCCTTCCAGCTACAAACAGCAAATGTCTGTTCTTGGAATAAATCAGAGCAGCTTTTCCACTAATACCACACATTTGCTTTCTTCCAGTCACTGCAGTTGGCATCTTATTTTTAGAGGGGAAAACGGGAATAAAGAGGAGCTGGAGAGCTGGCAGATGTGATTCACTGTGCAAAAAGGGAATTTAGTTTCCCAAAAATGCCCCAACAGGCATCAGCAAAGCAGCGCCAGTGGCCTGAGAGCAGAGCCTGGGGGATGAGCTGCCTGCACGGGGTGCATCATTATGGGATCATGGAATGCTCTGAGTCGGAAGGGACCTTAAAGATCATCTCATCCCATTCCTATCACAGGCAGGGACACCTTCCACTGCTCCAAGCCCTTCCAACCTGGCCTTGGGCACTTCCAAGGATCCAGGGGCAGCCACAGCTGCTCAGGGAATTCCATCCCAGCCCCACCCCACCCACACAGGGAGGAATTCCATCCAAACATCGCAGCCACCCCACACAACTGACACCATCACCTGGCAGGTTTTACACACA
>JAWMQZ010000057.1:2378178-2392889 GCA_035584835.1 Tangara arthus | reverse complement strand
GGCCCGGCCCGGCCTGGTCCGGCCCGGCACGGCGCGGCCCGGCGCTCCCCGAGCCCCGCGCCGCCCAGGCGGGATCGCGCGCGGCGTTCCGGGGGGGGAGCGCGCGGCTCGCATCTTTTGTGTGTGTGTGTGTTTGTGAGCGCGCCGGGCGGCTCGCCCCTCGGCGGGGCCGCGCTCGGGGGACGGCTCTTTGTGTGCGCGCGCCCTGCCCCCAGCCCGCCGGGGGACAATGTCTCAGCCCCGAGGTGAGAGCGCGCGTGCACGTGCAGCCGCGGGTGGGTGCGCGCGTGTGCAACGGCCGCGCGTGCATGCGTGTGCACGCTCGTGCACGCGGCTGCGCGCGAGCGTGCACTCGCTTGTGCAAGTTGTGGTGGGGGCTGGTGCGCGCGCGCGGGCGCGCATTCGCTTGTGCAACTTGCGGGTGCACGCGCGCAACCGGGCACGCAGCCGCGCGTGCAAGCGCGCGTGCAGCCGCGCGTGCACGGGTGCACGTGCATGTGCGCATGCATGCACGGGTGCGGGTGCACGTGCTTATGCGTGTGCATGCACGGGTGCGGGTGCGTGTGCATGTGCATGCACGGCTGCGGGTGCCCGCGAGTTTGCACGCCCGCCTTGCCCGGGGGTCACCGCTCCCGGTGCAGCCCCCAGTGCTCGCAGCTCCCTTTGCAGCCCCCGGTGCCACCCTCGGTGCAGCCCCCGGTGCCCCTCGCCTGCCTTTGGCACGGCCCGGAACGAGCGGGGGGTGTTGCAGCAGCAGCTGCAGCCGGGGCTCGGCGCGGGGTTAAAGCAAACTTTTAAACAAGTCCGCGAGGGAGATGAAAGGTGAAACTGGAGTGGAGTTACCGGGAATTAAATATATACCTATGTTTCCATGGGAAAGTATTGTTCTCGTGCCAGCGCTGAGATCATTTTCCACCCATTTCTCTCCCCCCCTCTCTCTTTTTTTTTTTTAATATTTGGTGGCTTTTGGTCACATCAGCACGCTCCGAGCGTGCAAAAAAAGGCAGGAATGGAGCGTTTGGAAGTGCAGGAATTGGGTATTTGGGAGCTGCAGAAAGGCAGGAATGGAGCAGTTTGGAGCTGCAAGAACGGGAGCATTTTGGAGCTGCAGGAATTGTTTAGGAGCTGCAGAAGTTGTGAATTTAGGAGTTGCAAAAGGGCAGGAATTGTGCATTTTTCAGCTGCAGAAGTTGAGAATTTTAGAGTTGCAAAAGGGCAGGAATTGTGCATTTTGGAGCTTCAGGAATTGTGCATTTTGGAACTGTAAAAGTTGAGAATTTAGCAGTTGCAAAGGACCGGAATTATGAATTTTGGAGCTGCAAGAATCGAGCATTTAGGAGCTGCAGAAGGGCAGAAATTAATAATTTAGTTGCAAAAGGGCAGGAATTGGACATTTTGGAGCTGCAGGAGTTGAGTATTTTGGAGCTGCTGAAGTTGAGAATTCAGGATTTCCAAAGGGGGAGGAGTTAATGCAGTTTGGAGCTGCAGGAATTGTGCATTTTGGAACTGCAGAAGTTGAGAATTTTGGAGTTGCAAAAGGACAGGAATTATGCATTTTGGAGCTGCAGGAGGTGAGTATTTTGGAGCTGCAGAATTTGAGAATTTCGAAGCTGCAATAAGGCAGGAGTTACGCATTTTTGGAGCTGCAGTATTTGAGAGGTTAGGAGTTGCAAAAGGGCAGGAATTGGACATTTTGGAGCTGCAGAAGTTGAGCATTTGCGTTGAGAAGTTGAGAATTTCCTGCAAAAGGGCAGGAATTATGAATTTTGGAGCTGCATGAATTATGCATTTTTCAGCTGCCGGAATTGATCATTTTGGAGCTGCAGAAGCTGAGAGTTTCAGAGTTGCAAAAGGGCAGGAATTATGCATTTTGGAGCTGCAGAAACTGAAAATTTAGGGATTGCAAAAGGGCAGGAATTGGGTGTTTTGGAGCTGCAGGAATTGAGGATTTTGGAACTGCAGAAGTTGAGAGTTCGGGAGTTGCAAAAGGGCAGGAATTATGCATTTTGGAGCTGCAGAAATTGAAAATTTAGGAATTGCAAAAGGGCAGGAATTGGGCATTTGAGAGCTGCAGGAATTGAGGATTTTGGAGCTGCAAAAGTTGAGAGTTTGGGAGTTGCAATAGGGCAGAAATTATGCATTTTGGAGCTGCAGGAGTTGAGTATTTTGGAGCTGCAGAATATCAGAGGTTAGGAGTTGCAAAACGGCAGAAATTATGCATTTTGGAGCTGCAGAAATTGAAAATTTAGGGATTGCAATAGGGCAGGAATTGAGTGTTTTGGAGCTGCAGGAATTGAAGATTTTGGAGCTGCAGAAGTTGAGAGTTTGGGAGTTGCAAAAGGGCAGGAATTGAAGATTTTGGAGCTGCAGAAGTTGAGAGTTTGGGAGTTGCAAAAGGGCAGAGCTGAGCATTTGAGAGCTGCAGGAATTGAGGACTTTGGAGCTGCAAAAGTGGAGAGTTTGGGAGTTGCAAAAGGGCAAAGCTGAGCGTTGAGGAGCTGCAGAAGGGCAGGAGTTGAGGCCTGAGGAGCAGCAGGAGGGGGTTTGGGAAGGGGACAGCAGTGATTTATTTCTGCCAGCGTGGTGGTGGTGGCAAAGAGAGCCGGCTCTTTGCTTTTTAAAAAACTCACTGCTTATTCCGGCCTGCCTCTGCCTTGTGCCCTTGCAAGGGCGGGGGGGCAGGCTGGGAGGAGGTGGAGAATTTAATATTGCAAAAATGCTGCGGGAATGCAACAGGGAGAGAGCTTTAAGGAGGAGTAGCTGTGGCCATTCATTGTGAAAATCCATGCCCATGACACAGATGCAGCTTTTGGAAGTGCTTGGGTTGGATGTTGCAACTTGGCTCTCCCTGCATCCTGCAGCCCTCACGCATATTTGGGATTTTGGGGGTGAGAGGCAGCGTGTGGCCTGGCAGGAGCAGGTCCCAAAGTGGGTTTGGAGCTTATGTTTATTTATTTATTTACTTATTCAAACAGCCTTCCACAATAATCCTTGCAAGGCAGGACGTTGGGAATGAGGTGCCTGCACAGCTCTTGCCACACGGTTTTCCTTTGTAAAAGAAAAATGCAAAGTTGTTGTATAATTTATTCCTAATTTGGGTTTGCTGCAGTCATCTTTTCCAGCCGAGCAGGGAATTGTAAAAGTTTCCGATGCAAAGAGCCAAGGAGGTTTGATAGTGCAGGATTGAACCCGGGGGTACCCAGAGCCCTCTGCCACTGCCAGGGGGGGACAGGGGATCCCCAAAAAGCCTGGGGGTGGCAAAGGCTGAGCGTGCAGAGGTGGTGACAGGCAGGGAGCTGCGCTGGTGGCCCTGCAGGGGTGCTGAGTGTCCCCCAGCAGGGCCTTCTGCATCCTCCCCAGTACCAGGAAAAGGGAGGATGGAAGTAGCCAACCCACAAAACATGATCTCAATGAATGGCATCATTCTTGACTCCCTTTGCCGTCCTCCTCGCTCTCTGCAGCACCAGTGCCTGCATTCCTGGCACAGATAACTTTTCCAAGCTCAGCTGTTCAGGCCCAGCTTTTGCTCAGGAAGGGGTTTCAGCTCTGGGCTTTGCAGCAGAGGTGTCGTTCTTTGGGATAATCGGAGTTTTGGGATCAGCTTTCATGTGTTGCACGGGAGGTTCCTCAGCAGCTCTGGAAAGTACAGCCCAGAGCCTCAGCCAGCTGCTGAGCCCTCTCCCTGCTTTGAATCCTTTCCAGAGTTGTTCTGAGAATTTGCCAGAGATTAATTTTTTTTGATGCAGCGTGGCAGGGGGAACATGTGAGCAGCAGAGTTGTTCTTACTCCCTGCAAGGAATCCCACCTGGTCCAGGGGGACCTCACCTGTGCTGTGCAAAAATTGAGGGGGGATCTGCTTCCTGCAGAGACTGTAAAGGTTAAAACTCCTCCTGGAATTCAGAAACAACACTTTTCTTCTGGCCCTTTCTGCAGCAGGAATGAGCAGATGCCTCCAGCATTGTGCTCGTGGCTCTGAGCCACCTTACCTGCCCCTGAGGGTCCACCCAAATACAAAACTCACCTGAAGTCAAGGACACCCCTACCTTTCACCCTGTGCTTGTTCATTCCCTCTTTCTAGCTGCAAACTGGTATTATTTGTTGGATGTAGCAACTCACAGCAAATCAGCTTTCCCTGAGCACAGCAGGTTCCTGCAGCTTGTTCCTCACCTTTGGAGAGGAGGCTGCTCTGGCCAGGAGGGCCTTGGTGTTGATGGGAGCTCAGAAGTTGAATCCTTGCCCAAATCCAGCCCATTTGGCTGTCATGACTAATAGGATATTATTTTGGAAGAGGAGGGGGGGAAAAAAAAAAGAGGAAGTCCATATTCATTTCAAGCCAAGCACAGTTTGAGGCTGTGAATCTGGGCTCTGGTGACAGCAGATAATATATTCAGGAGTCTCCCAAAATCCTTGCAACGGGGGGAATTATTCCCTGGCAAAGCCCACATGGGAGAAAACACCTGCAAATATGCAAATTTCTCCATTGCAATAAGAAAAGGGAAGGGGGAGCCGTACCCAGGAGAGCACTGATTCATAAATACACTGAAATGATGTTTAAACTGAGTATTGCTGCCTGTTGATCTCACACCTAAACCTCAGGCTCTTGTTTCAAACACAATTTTCAGTGCTCCAGCTGCAAAGGGAAGCTGAGATTGTGAGCAGCACATCCCACGTGATGCTGGCTGAGCATGCACCCCATGGACTTTGACCAAAGGCCCTGCACCTAGTCCAAATACCAGAGTTTTATGTGAAACACTCATGTTTTCCCCAGCCAGAAGTCTCCGTGGAGCAGCTGTAAAGCTGAAATATTCCTTGTTGTTGGGGTTTTTTTTTTGCAGCCCTAGGTAGGTGGCAGGTTGTTCCTGGTGTAGGATTAACCTGCAAGCAGCTCCCGTGGGTTGTGCAATGTGAATTTTGCCTCATCAGCACCACCTCAGCTTCTCCCCACTCACACACTGCCATGACACAGGAGCTTGGCAAGGGCACAGCAAAGCTGTGCCACGGTCAGCCAGGTGCAAGCCTAGCAAAGCCTGGACTAGCAGTAAATTTCAGCTGGAGTTGATGATTTATTCTTAATTAATTTTATTTTTTTTAAGGGTGTCCTCTTGGATTAGTTTAGGTGCGGTGCTGGAGGTGCTTGTGTGCCTGCTTTGGGTTAAGAGGGGGGCAAATGTTTATAAATAGGTTTAAAAACCTCCTGCAATGCCAGGCTGGAGGTATTACCCAGCTTGGGAAGAGGAAAATGTGGTTGGGCCAGAAAAGTGGCTGGACATGAACCAAAGCTGTGCCCAGGTGAGGGCTGAGACACCTGGGTGAGCCCCTGCTCTGCCCTCAGGAGGTGTTTGTCCTGTCCCCATGTCCCAGCAGGTCCCAACATGTCCCAAAACCACTGCTCAGGCCAGCAGCTGCCACCCAGGACATATTTAATATTTAAAAGCTCCAATGAGGAGCAATTCTAGCAATAAAAGTGCTGAGTTGCAGGAAGAAGGGAGCAGGGAGCTGAGTGCTCCTGCCAGGCTCCTTTTTATTGTGGTGGGGGCTCAGTTCCCTTCCCTGACACATCCACAAGTTGCTCAGGTGAAGCAAATGGTGCTCCATGAAAACCACAGGAGTGATTTGGAGAGATGAGACAATTCACATGGAACGTGGTTACAGCCGGTTTGAGATTTTGTGTTGAAAATACACAAGAGGATTAAAAAGTTGCCTTTTCCCCCCAAAGAGTGCCTGTGTTTGTTGTCACTTGGGCTTTTTCTCTTGCTGAAAAGAGCTGTGACAGCACCTCTAGAAGCCTCTCCAAAAAGGATTGAAAACCAACACACCTGAAAAAAGCAGAAAAAAGAAGAATGGTGTGGGGGTTTTGCTAGCACAGGAGTGGGGATGCTTCTCCAGCCCTCTGCAAACTCACTTGGAGGCCCAGAGCTCCTCAGCCTGGTGATTGTGCTGGTTCCCAGCCCTGCCCCAAGGGATTCACCCCATGAACTTGCATTCCTGCTGCTGCTGCTACAGCTCCAGAGGCAGAGCTCTGCCCTTGCCAGGGGGTGCAGGCACAGGGCAGGTCACCGCTGTGATGGCAGCGGTGGCACAAGCAGTTCTGGGCAAGAATTACTCACCAGGAGTCCCTTCCTGCTGTCTCTCACGTTTTGGGGGCCATTTTGGGGTGCATTTACAAGTTGGCAGCATCATTAGATGAAATGTTGAGTCAGCCTCCAGTGGCCAGAGGAATTGCAGGAGTGTTCTTTTGGTTTGAGACGTGGACAGAGCTGTAATTAAAAAGAATAAAAATCTGTTTCATTACCTGTGGAGTTCCTTAGCTCCCTTCCTTAGGGCCTGTCTGGGAATAGCTGAAGGGATTAGCATTATCAGCTGGAGCAGTGTGAGCAGGGAAGCAGATCCAGGAGGCTGGAGCTGTGCCCCCTCACATATTATTATGGTCTGTGGTGGCCAAGTGGTGAAGGCCATTGGGTGCAATTTCCATAGCTGCTCATTGTGCAAAAACTGGGGTTTTTTTGGCTTTTTTTTTGTTTTTGTCTTCCAAATCCACAATATTCTGCACTTGACAAGTGTGGATGGAGAACTGACTGCTGCTCAGTGGCCTTGGCTGAGTGAAAAGCAGTTTGGAGAGGGAAAGTCTGAACCTGGTGCTTGTAGGGCTTTCTGTTGCCTCAAAGTCAGAATTAAACCCATCCTTCCACTCTCCCCATCCTTGTAAACTGGGGATTCCAAACACAGAGGGTTCATCCCACCAGGCCATGGGGTGCTGAAGCATTTCTGAGTCACCTTTCCTTTGGCCGTGGTGCACAGAGATGCTGCACATCCTCTGTGGGAGCTCCAGGAATCCTCTGGTGCTGTCAGAGCTGTGACAAATCCTCTGGATCTGCATCCCAACCTCCAGCAGGAGCCTGGATTTGGAGGGGCAGGATCAGAGATGGCATCAGGGAAGGCTCAGGGGTAGGAGCTGCTCTGGCTGCATCCCCCAGTTGATGTTGGAGCAGTGCCTGTGGCTTTTTGGGCTGCAAAATCCAAGTCCTGTGAAGCCCAATGCAAACAACCTCTGCAGCTGGGGTAGGGTTTCAGATTTGTAAGAGAAAAAGCATTTTTTTTCCCCCTACTCTAGCAGGAAAACTGCACAGAGCTGAGCTGATCCAGTTTCTTGCTGGTGCTGTTTTGTTAGCCTACTTAGCAATTTTATCATCAAGGCTGGGTTTTCTTAGCCTGCACCCAGGCAGATCAAAAATCGTGAGAAGAACTGGAGCCACTTTTACCGCATTCAGATGAAAAAAAAAAATAAAAAGAAAGAAAAAACCCAGCAGAAGTTGGAGATGAGATGCCAAAGATAAGGCAGCAATAGAAAATCAGTGCAGGAGTCAACACTTGACTGTGTCTGCAAGAAGAGGCCTTTAATGAAGGCTGAATCAGCACGGACTTGGGAGCTGCTTTTGAAGGAGAATCTTTTTTTCTAAACAAAAATATGTAATTGCACTCAGTGAAAAATGCTAATCAGTGCCAAATGGCCCCAGAGCGTGGTGTGGCTGCTGTGTGCAAGTCCCAGGCCTGGTGGTTTTTGTGCCTGTGCTCCTCCTGCAGTGGGGGCTGATCCCTGAGTGCCTCACTCCTGCCTTTTCACAGGGTTTATTCCACACTCAAGCAACAAGTTATAAAAATTACAGCTCCTCTTGGTGGTATCAATCCTCTCATGAATGTTTATTGCTTCTGCAGTAGTTCAAGGTCAGATATAGAAAATGACTCAAAAGTCTTTTGTTGTTCTGAGAGCTCTGAAGTGATGGAAGGCCCAATCCAGCAAAGAGAAACCTTTCCCAAAGAACCAAAAGGGAAGGGAGACAGAATATTTTATAAAGGCAAACCCAGCATTGATTACTGACTTTTAAAAGTAGGTTTGGATTAGATATTAAGAGAAAATTACTTCCTGTGAGGGTGGTGATGCACGAGGACCTGTAGATATGATGGTTGTCTTGGCATATTCCATAGATACTAAAAAACTTAGATTTTAACTCCATTCACTATTTTATGCCTTATTTCAGCCAAGAACTCCTTGTCTCAGCCTGGTTTCTCCAGGTAGGTTGTTAAGGGATTGTGGTTTCCATCTCTTAGGAGTTAAAAAGCAGAAAGTGCAGGATGCCCAGAGAGACTGTGGCTGCCTGGAAGTGTCCAAGACACCCCTGGAAGTGTCCACGGCCAGGTTGGACAGGGTTTTGAGCAATTTGGGCCAGTGGAAGGTGTGAGATGAGCTTTAAGGCCTCTTCCCATTCCATGATTGGGTGATTTTTCCCTGGATTTGCTCTGTTCTGTCTGCTCTCACATCTTTGGTGTGCAGCAGCCTCAGGCAGAGCCTGTTGCAGTGACTGCCTCGAGTTCCTGCAGGTAGGAGGGGAACAATCCCTGCCACAATTCCTGCCACCATCCCTGCCACAGTCCCTGCCAAAATCCCTGCCAAAATCAGGGCACACGAGCTCAGAAGGTGTTTTTGGCAGCAGCTCTGCCCTCAGGGTTGGTTTGTGCAGCCCCAGGCACAGCCCTGGGCACGGCTCCTGCTCCTGGCAGGGCACCTCTCCAGCCCTGGAGTCACAGCCACGCTTCCCAGCTTGGATTTCAGCACTGCCCCTTTTTCCTTGGGCTGCTTTAATTGCCTGCAATTAGGGTCTCCAGTGCTGCAAAAAGTATGAAGGAATAAAAGCCAGTCTGGCTTTGTGAGGGCTGGGATTGATTTCTCCTCTCAAGCAGCTGATGCTGTGACCTTTTAGAAAGGAGCTGTCAGCCTGTGGCTGTGGGGTTTGTGCGTGTGACTGCCCAGGGTTAGAGCACAAATATGAGATATTTCGTTTTATCCGAGGAGAGGAGCACCTGTAGGAGCTGAGAGCAGCTCAAGGAAGAGACAGGGACTTCACATACTGTCATTAAAATGCCAAAACCCCAGAAGTAGATTTGTTTAAGCACTTGACCAAAAGGCCTGGAGCAGAAGTCCAAGGCTCAACCCTGAGGGTGCAGGGGGTCACCCCAAACCCTGCAGAAGCAGGTCAGGGTCTGGCCAGAGGTGCAGACAAAGCTCTGACCATCATTTCCTCACAGTTTTGGCAGCAGCAACAGGACAGGGAAGCTGCTGCAGCTGAATCTGAGCAGCGCTGAGGTTTGGGATGGGGAGATGAGGATAAATCCTGCACTCAGTCCCAGGTTTGCTTCTCTGAAGAGAAAGATGCTGCTGGTTAATGCAGAAGTTCCCTCCCAAGCAGACTTTGGTACTTAACTGTGTTAATTAAATGCTTTCAAAAACCACAAGATTGACCTTCACTGCTTGCCCACAGATTTTTCTCTCGTTTAACAAGCAGAGGGCTGTCAGAGTAGCCTATTAAAGGAGAAGAAAGGCAATGCTCTAATACTGTTGGGTTTTGACCTGTTCCAAAGTGTTTTTCTGCTTTTTGACTCCTAAGAGATGGAAACCACAATCCCTTAACAACCTACCAGGAGAAACCAGGCTGAGATGAGGAGTTCTTGGCTGAAATAAGGCATAAAATAGTGAACAGAGTTAAAATCTAAGTTTTTTAGGTATCTGTGGAATATGCCAAGACGACCATCATATCTACAGGTCCTTGTGCAACAAGTGAGCTCTGCTCTGTGACATGGAATTATCCTTTGGGAGAGACCTTCTAGAAAAAAATAAAGGCAAATAAAACAGACTCTGACTTCCTTACCTTTCCCAAGGACAGCAGCGATTTGCTCATTGCTAATAAAACTCTGGAACATATCTACAGAAAACTTTGGGTCCCTGCCAAGCAATCAGTTTTATAAATGAAGCAAAAGAGCAGATTGTGCATTGCAGGGAAGGACATCCCACATCCCAAAGCAGCCCCCGGCTGGAGGGAGAGCCCAAAATAGCCCCTGGCAGCTGGGGAGGGTGACACAGATGCTGCATTCAGAGATGGTGAGAAACAAGTTGATTTCTGGAGGCAACAAATGAAAAAAGTTCTTCACTGAAGGAGTGATTGGGCACTGGGATCACCTGCCCAGGGAGGTGGTGGGGTCACTGTCATGTCACATGTCACACTCAGTGCCATGGTTTGGTTGATGAGGAGGTGTTGGGTCATGGGTTGGGCTTGATGAACTCAAAGGTCTTTTCCAGCCTGGTTCGTTCTGTGGTTCTGTGAAGTGAGACAAGGCTGAATCCACATTGTTTGGCAGAGAGGAGGAGCCCAGGGCTTACACCCCTGCGTGTCCCTGTGGGGTGACAACAGGGGAATGTGCCCTGGCAATGTCCCCTTGCTCAGAGCCACCTGAGCTGGGGAGACCTCAGGCTTCCTCCCAGTGTGACTTCAGCTCCATTGAAGTCATCAGGCCATTGATTGAGACAAGAATAGGAAATGCTTAAGGTACCTTTGTGCAGTGAACAAATGGGTTGGTGAAAGAATTTTGGGAAGCATGTTTTTATTTTTGTCTCTATGTGTAAAAGGTTGATGTAAAATGCTATCCAGGCTACAATGTGAAGTTCGCTTTAGGAGAGACAAATAAGCCTCTGGCCAAGGCAAGTTTAGCTTGAAATACAAGAGAACACTATGACAAAAAATGTGTCTTGGAAGTGGAGTTTTAATTCTTCAGCAGGATCTAAAATCCTAGAAGATAAATATGTCTTCTACACAGACATTTAAAATCAAGTAAATTCAGAAGAGACTTACAAGAAGCCAGCCATTCCTTTTTTTTTTTTTCCTTTAGAGCCAGCCATGCCTTTTCTTCCTTTTCCTTTCTTTTTTTTTTCCTTCCCCTCAAAAACATTTGGTGCTTCCCCCGCAAGAAATCAGGAGCTTTCTGTCTGATAAGGGGCTGGAACAGCTTCCTGCAGTAGGAGAGAATTTCTCCTCTGGCTCTTCCTGCACAGAGCCAGAACAATGCCAGCACTTCCAGCCTCTCTTTACCTCGGATAATCTCATTTAGGGTCCATCCTGTGCGAGCATCTCCTGCCAAGGGGGGCTGCTTTTCCAGCAGTTTGCTTTAAAAAGGATTTTAAAAGGTTTTTTTTAAAAGGCATTGCCACAACAGAAAGGCAGGAGCAATCCTGAGGTTCACTCAGGGCTGATGCAGAGCAGGGCCCTGTTTGGAGCAGTAGGGGCTGAAGAATTTTTTTCTTTTCCCTTAATGGAGAGGCTAAATGGGATTTTTTTTTTTCATGTCTTCATCCTGAAAGTGCACGTGGTAAACTCAGAACATCTCAGTCCTTTTGCATGGGACTGAACGTGCTTGGTTGGGGTTGAGCACACCCATAAAAGAATTTACAAGGTTGGGATGTATTTTGTCCTGGTTGCTAAGTGGGATGGACATAATGGATCTGTGTTGATGATTTATTTTATCCTGCTTCTCTGGGTTCCTTTTTCCCCCCTGTTTCTGCTTTCCTTTTTTCCCAGTTCTGTTTATCTGCTCATGGAAAGCAGTCTCCTTTTTGGGAGTGTGTAAGTGAAACTACAGCCTCAAACCTCACATGAGGAGTTCTGTGGAGGCTTTGGCAGAAAGGCTCCTAAAGGGAGCTTTGTATTTTCAGCTTCTGCTTTAGAGATGTGACCTGATGGGCTTTGATCCATGTGGATATATGGAGAGAGAGAAAAAAAATCTGCCCACTTGTGTCACTTTGTTGGGAGGACAAGAGTTGCTGTCACCAGTCTGTCACAGTGCTGTCATGGATTTCTTCAGTGTGTTTTCCAAATTGAGATAAAACTGCATGGTAAAACCTGGGAAAGGCTTTTGTTCTTTATAAATACCTTGTGTTCTTTACGTGCCAGACAAGCAAATGTGCCTTCCTCAGCCTGGAGGAGGCTGAGGAGAGATCTCAGCAATTCCAGCTTCTGCCCTGGGTGCGGCTCCAGCCTCTGCTCTCTGGGACAGGGACAGGGATAGGGACAGGGACAGGGACAGGCCCAGGCAGTGCTGGGGCTGTGTCAGGGCATTGGGGTGGATTTTAGGAGCAGGTTCTTCCCCCAGGGAATGGGCACAGCCTGAGGCTGCCAGAGCTCCAGGAGAGTTTGGACACCACTCCCAGGGATGCCCAGGGTGGGATTTTGGGGTGTCTGTGCAGGGCCAGGAGCTGGACTGGATAATCCTGATGGGTTCCTGAAGTGTCCCTTGCAGCTCAGGTTGTTTTTAGGATTTGAGGGCATTTGAGGTGATGTGCTGGGAGGAGTGGAAGGCAGGCTTGGGCCAAGCCAAGCTGCTGGCTGGAAAAGCAGTGAAGGAGGTGCCTGGCAGGTCGTGCTCTCTGACCTCTGGCTTAAACAGGTCTGAACTTGAAGGAGCATCCTGGAAGCTGCATCCACCTTGCCCTGCTCAGCCTGGAGCTCCCTCCTGTGCCAGCAGCACCCAGAGCTGGTGGTGGTGGTGGAGCAGCTCCGGTGCTTGGCTCTGTGTGCCCCTGGGCTCCTGGAGCAGCCTTGGTGGCTGCTGGCAATAAACAGGAGGGCAGTGCTTGCCAGGAGCTGGGGCAGTGCCCAGAGCTGTGGGCTGGGACACAGAGGGGTCACAGCTTTGGTTTCCTGCAGTTCCCATGGCTTCCCCCAGCAATGGTGTTCCTGGGTGGTTTTAAATGCCCCACAGAGGGGTCACAGATTTGGTTTTCTGGGTTTTCTCTGGTTCCTGTGGTTTTCTCTGGTTCCTGTGGCTTCCCCCAGCAGTGGTGTTCCTGGATGTTTCTAAAATAGGTCCCACAGAGGGGTCACAGATTTGATTTTCTGCAGTTCCTATGGCTTCCCTCAGCAATGGTGTTCCTGGGTGTTTTTAAAGTGCCCCACAGAGGGGTCACAGCTTTGGTTTCCTGCAGTTCCCGTGGCTTCCCCCAGCAATGGTGTTCCTGAGTGGTTTTAAATGCCCCACAGAGGGGTCACAGATTTGGTGTTCTGGGTTTTCTGCAGTTCCCTGGCTTCCCCCAGCACTGGTGCTTCAGGATGGTTTTAAAACAGGTCCCACAGAAGGGTCAGAGCTTTGGTTTTCTGCAGTTCCCCTGGCTTCCCCAGCAATGGTGTTTTTAAATGCTCCACAGAGGGGTCACAGCTTTGGTTTCCTGCAGTTCCCATGGCTTCCCCCTGGCAGTGGTGTTTTTTAAAATGCCCCACAGAGGGGTCACAGATTTGGTTTTCGGGGTTTTCTGCAGTTCCCCTGGCTCCCCCAGCACTGGTGCTCCTGGGTGGTTTTAAATGCCCCACAGAGGGGTCACAGATTTGGTTTTCTGGGTTTTCTGCATTTCCTGTGGTTTCCCCCAGCAATGGGGTTCCTGGGTGGTTTTAAAGTGGCACCTCCAGGTTTGCTGGAGGCATTGCCAGCAGAGGGAGCAGGAGTTGGTTCCTCCCCTCTGCGCTGGTCAGAACTTTAAATTTGCTTAAAAAAAAAGGTTAAAATTGCTTACTGAAAAGTAAGTAAGAGCTTACTTGCTTATTTTTATATCTCAGTTATTAAAGAACCATATTTAATAACTGAGATATAAAAATAAGCAAGTAAGCTCTTGCATCATTACAGAATAGCAAGAGAGCTGTATGATGGTGTGGCACAAAGGCAGGATAATCAAAGCTTTGACCTTCACATGTTGAAATTGAATCACAACATTTGGCTGAAGCTTTGCCAGGATTCCCAATGACAGAATGCAAAGAGGCAGATCCTTTCCTGCCACACCAGAGCTGCTGGTGTTGCGGTGTTCCTCTCATGAAGGAAAACTCTGGGCAGAGTTGCCATGTCATTTCTGACCTGCACATGGATTAACACAGCTCTCCTGCTCATCAGGGCCTTCTGCAGAAGGTGAAGATAAAGAAATGGCTTGTGGCACATTCCTCTGTTTCCATGGGTATTCCCATTTGGATCTAAAAGTTATTGATATTTAATAACTCACAGAATGACCAAATCAATGGGCACTTTTCTCCCATTTTATCCCAAGGTGTCTTTACTCATGAGGAGAAAATTGTAACACCCACATTTTACATGCAGAGCATCATCAGGAGATATCTGCTGGCAGAGCAGTTGAAATGCCCAAATTTACAATATGCTGAACAAACCCAATCTGTACTTGGTAAAACAAAGCTCCTGTGGCTGCCTGGAGCCCCTGGGAACAGAAATAAAACTGCACCTCACATTACCCTGGTGGGATTTAATGCCAGCCTGCTGGGAGAGTGATGGCACCAGGACAGGCATCCCACAAGGAATAAAAAAAAAGGGAATAAAAACCAGGGAAGGTGCTCAGTGAGCAGAAGCATCCCTGGGGGGAATGGGGCTGCTTTAGGAGCTGGAGCATCAATCTCTGTGCATGCTCCTCTGGGGACAGTGACAGCCCAGAGGGGCTGCAGGCTGAGCTCTCCAGGTGAGCCCTTCCTGACCCAGTCACACCCTTGTGATATCCAAGCCCTGCTTTTCTGCTTTTCCCAGGTTTAATCCTCCTGACCCCTTCAGGCTCAGCACTTGCCTGTGGTGGTGTTCACAGGGGTCCTGGGGAAGAGATGAGAATCTTGACTCCATGTTTCAGAAGGCTGATTTATTATTTTATGATATATATATTATATTAAAAGAGAATTATATACTAAAACTATATTAAAAGAATAGAAGAAAGGATTTCATCAGAAGGCTTGAAAGGAAAGGAATGATAATAAAATCTTCTGACTGACCAGCGAGTCCAAGACAGCTGGACTGTGATTGGTCATTAATTAAAAACAACCACATGAGACCAATCAAAGATGCACCTGTTG
>JAWMQZ010000057.1:2348294-2359921 GCA_035584835.1 Tangara arthus | reverse complement strand
GATGCACCTGTTGCATTCCACAGCAGCAGATAATTATTGTTTTTCTTTTCCTCTGAGCCTTCTCAGCTTCTCAGGAGAAAAAAATCCTAGCAAAAGGATTTTTCATAAAATACGTCCATGACAATTTGGATCATTTGTCCTTGGTCCCCAGCTAGAGCAGGAATTGTTTTGTCTCCCTGCTCTGTGAAGAGTAGGGAGACAAAACCATGCCTTAATGTGAAGCTCAGAACTACACACTAAAGCAGCACAGAATCTGAAAAATATAAGAGGTAAAACCTGAGGCATCACCCCCAGGGTTTTGTAACGAGGGTGAGGGTCCTGCTGGGCACTCCCCATCAGCAGCACCATGCCCAGCAAAGCCCCCAGCTCTGTGCCAGCAGGCAAAACAGGCACCACCACACCCCCCCATCCCATGGACCTGCATCATCCTCCCCTGAGCATTGCAAGAGGAGCTGCTGTGGTGCCAGCCCTTGGATCTGGGGAATCCAGGTGGCACAGCCAGATCCAGGGGAGTGGTGCCAGCTGCAGGCTGTGCCCAGGGCTGTCAGCACCACCTCCAGACACGGAGAGCTCCAGGAAAGCTCCTGAGCCTCAGCCAAGCAGGATGGGCTCCAAGCTCCTCATCCATAACCCTCCAACGCTGGGAAAGGTAGCTCGCCCTCCCTGAGCCAAAAATGGAAAGGATTAGCACATTTTTCATCCCCCAGAGGGAACAGGAGACTGTTTTACCTCTGAAAAACGGGTTGTAGTCACTGACTGCTTCCTAAGGGATCACATTGCCCAGAAATCCTTGCAAATGGTTTTTGGGAGGGATCCCCATCCAAGCACTCCATGAATAATTCCCCAAATGCACAGAGCCAGCACAGCAATCCTACCCCCTGCACTTTCAGGAGGTGACATTTTGCCAGGAAACTCAGTGCTGGGGAAGCTGATAACTTGTCCTGGGCTCTCCACAGCTCCCAAAAGAGGAGCTGGCCCTGGAGAAGCAGCTGGCACAGGGCACCACAGCAGCAGCCCCTGATGCCAAGGGGATCTCCAGAGCTCATTTCCTTAATCCTCCTTCAGCCATGCCTTTGTGCCACTCTGGGATCGCAGGTGAGGGTGAGGTTGGGAGCCTGGGCAAAGTTCAGAGACAAAATGACCTTTGCAATTCCAGCAGCACACCCAGGAACGGGGCAGGCAGTGAATATTTTCCCCTTTCCAAAGCTTCCTCTCTGACCACAACTTTTTTGTTTGTGGTGTTGTTTTGGTTTTTTTTTAATATAAGCTGTTTCAAAGTCCAACACTGAAGAATTTCCCCCCCCCCCCCAGTTTAAAAGCTACTCCTGAGTTCAGAAAGCTGAAATTTGGCAGGAAAACTGGGAGGAGTTCCTTGAAACAGCTTCCTTTGAAAGATTTGGGAGTTCAAAGTTCTACATCAAGGTCTCACAGCACATTTTGAACCTATTTTGTTTTAAGGGCCCCATAAATGACCTGCCCAGGGAGATTGCTCAGCACTTTACCTGTGCTTCACCCTTTGGGCAGAGAATGCAGGGTTTGCTCAATTTCCCTGGAGAGCACTGTGGCCATCCACCAGAACCTGCACCAAGGAGGTTTCCAGGGACATTTTAAATCTCATGTCCACAGCAACACCAACAGGAGTGGGTACAAGCTCCTAAATCCCCATGAATGGGAAAATCCTCCAAAAAGGAGCTCTAACCAACAGTTAAAGCAAAGAAGAGAAGGTCTGGGGTCTTTTCTGCCTTGGCTTGGGGTTGGTTTTCTGCTGGGTTTTAGACTTGCCTGTAGGTCTTGAGTAATCAAAAATAGAACTGTAAATTCATCATCTGCTTTGTTCTGTGCAAGTAATTCTCTATTCACAGCTCACCCTCATCCTGCAGAGCAACTCACATGCTCTGGTTTGTTACGCCAGCATAGTCTAATTCCAGAGATCACAAAAATAATATTCCAAGTCTAATCCCAAAGAAAGGATTACCAGGGATCAAGTCCATTATTTCACAATAAATCCCTTTTATGTCTTTTTTTTTTTTACCATCAGTGATCAAAGCAAGTGGATTTCAGCTGTAAAATGCTGCTGCTGCACAGCAGAAGAGATCCTTGCTCAAGGCACAAGGTTTAACATTTACTTGCTTTTTTTTTCCTCCTACTTTTTTTTTTTTTTGCACAGTATCAAAGGAGATTTATTTTTTCCCCCTTGCCAAAAATAAAGCCTGGTCTAGATTCTCAGCTGCAGCTGAGAGCACTGGGAAAGAAAGTAGCTACAGCCCATTTTTGCAGCTTCCTAATCTTGTAGGACAGTTTCTAATCTTCTCAAATTGTCAGCAGCCCATCAGAGCTGTTTCTTCCTTTGAGAGTCCAAGCTGAAGAGAGAAGCTCTGGCTGTAGTGAGGGAAGATTTAGAGACCACCAAAGGGTTTTTCCCCCCTCTGAACACAAGGGCAGGCTTAGCTCACCAGTTGCAGTGTTTTTGGCATGGCTGTTGCCCCAGTTTGCTGTGTGAAGCTCCGAAGTGACACAGGAGCCTTCGGCATCCCGCTGCCCAGGGGTGGGACACTGCAGCACCCTCAGCCTCCTGTTTGCCATAAAACACAGCCAGAGCCACCAGCCCCAGCATTGCAGAGCTGCTTTCCTGGCTGCTGTGGGCAGAGCTGCTTTCCTGGCCCCCCTGCACCACATCCCATGGAAGACAAAAGCAATCCAAGCCTGTGTCAGCCTCCACCACGTGCCATGTGTGAATAGCACAAACTGGGCAAAGTTCTTGGAGCCCTGGCTGCTGAGAATTTCAGACTTTCTGTGCTGACAGGCTCTGACCCCCCAGAGAAAACTGCATTTGACCTGAGGCTGTGGAAAAGCTTCCAAAATTGAATAATGGAATTCAATTCTATCTGAATGAATGGTAGAATTGAATTCTTGCCATAATCTGGGATTGTGGGTGTGGAGTTTGAATAGAAGTGTGTGATATCACATGGTGGGAAACTTAAGAGTTTAAGGTTTTACAATATAGTAATATATATAAACAAAATGGGGGTTTTAGGGCAGAGACTGGTCCTTCTTCTTCACCTTCTTCTTCACCTTCTTTACCTTCTTCTCCACCTTCTTCTCCATGGGTTTGGGTGGTTTTGTGTAATTGGATAAAAAAAGTCCCCATTGCAGGCCATGGGTGGTTGGTTATTGGGTTAAAAGTAAAAATAATTGAGGTGTCATTTCTTAATTGGACAGTTTATCCTTAAAAGGTCTTGTAGAGAGAGATGGGGCTCCAGTTTTAGTTGTTAGAGTGAAGTGCTGCAGAACTCAGGGGTTGTGAGACTGTGACAGAGATCAGAACTGATAAACATCTGAGTCCCAATAAGAAATACCCTCCAGCACATTTAATCCCAACTTTGGGATTAAAAGAAGCAAAGAATCTGCAGAGGATGTTTGATTTCTAATGGAAACTTAGAGTTTAAGCTTTTAAAATACAGTAATATATATAAAGTTTTATATGTATAAAGAGTGTAAGTTTTGTATATAAAACTCCACAAGGGATTTCCCTGCCAGCCTCATCCTCCCATCCTCACCCCATCCATGAGCTTCCCTGAGCACCAGTGCAGCAGAGCAGTCTGACACCTAAACCAGCCTCACATCAAATCATAAATCCCCTCCTTAAACTCTTCTGGAGGGTCTCAAAGCTGCCTTGAACACACTCAGAAACAAACCTGCAGTTTCTGCTTGACGCCTTTATTTTTAAAGGGTAATTTTCAATTTGTCCTGAGGAGGAAAGAGCCCTCCCTGCAGTGTGGGAAGCAGCAGAGCTCAGCTGGAGCAGGCAGTGGCACTGACTCTGTTCTTCCTGTGGCTGGGGTTTGAGTTTCTGCCTTCTGCCTCCCTCACAGGAGGTGGAAATCCCTCTTGGCTGTTGCGTTTCTGTGTGTACTGGTTTGATTTCCACTGAAAATTCTTTTATTTCAGCCTAGTGACAGATGGGTGAGGATTTTGGGTACCTGATGGCAGAATGCTGATTAGGGAGCAGATGTTAACGAGCTGCAAAGCCACAGTTTCTAATAAGCAGGGCTCAAACACAGCTCCTGGCATCCTTCAAAGGGTGTTTCAGCTCTTCCATTGAATTCTTTATCACGTGGAGACACAGGATCTTCATGACCTGTTGTTTCTGGGTGGCAGCAGGGAAAGGATTGTTCCCCTTAGAGCATCCCAGGGAAAGCAGGGTCACCTGTGCTGGGATCCCATTTGGGATCAGCCTCAGAGAGAACTCCCTGCTCCCCTGGGTGTCACCTCCTGGCATCTCTGGGTGCCTTAATTCCCCTTTTGCTGGGGATTTTTGGGATTGCAGAATGCTGTTTAGGGAGCAGATGTTAACGAGCTGTAAACCCACAGTTTCTAATAAGCAGGGCTCAAATACAGCTCCTGGCATCCTTCAAAGGGTGTTTCAGCTCTTCCATTGAATTCTTTATCATGTGGAGACACAGGATCTTCAGGACCTGTTATTTCTTTGTGTCAGCAGGGCAAGGATTGCTCTCTTTGGAGCATCCCAGGGAAAGCAGGGTCACCTGTGCTGGAATTCCCTTTGGGATCAGCCTCAGAGAGAACTCCCTGCTCTGCAGAACACCTCCATGCTGCCCTGGGTGTCACCTCCTGCCATCTCTGGGTGCCTTAATTCCCTTTTTGCTGGGGGTTGGAGCTGATGAGCACACAGGGGTTTGTAGAGCCACGATGGGAAGAGATGAATCTGGCAGCAATAGAGAGAGGAGACTCTGATTTCCATGGGGTGGGGAGCTCCCACTCTCTGCTGCTGCTCACTCTGCAGTCAGGCTTTGTGTCCTTAAAATCAGAGCCCAAAGGTGTCTGAGCCTTTGATCCTTGTCTCAGTTTGCTGCTCTCTCCTTCCCCTGCAGCGCTTTCACCCTTTCCTGCCCCACATCTTCCCCCATGGGTTTTTCCTTTTGCTGGAATGACTCCAGACCCACGGGGCATTGCCAGAGCTCCAGCCCTTTGCTGACACCCCACAGGATCACCCCATAGAATCACCCCATAAAATCACCCCATAGGATCATCCCATGGGATCGTCCCACAGAATTACCCCACAGAATCACCCATGGGATCACCGCATAGAGTCGCCCCATAAAATCACCCCATAGAATCACCCGCAGGATCACCCCATAAAATCACCCCATAGAATCACCCATAGGATCACCCCATATGACACCCCACAGGACCATCCCATAGGATTGTCCCACAGAATTACGCCACAGAATCACTCCATAGGATCATCCCACAGAATCATCCCATAGAATCACCCCACAGGATGACCCCACGGCATCACCCCACAGGATCACTCCATAGACTCACCCCAGAGGATCACCCCATAGAATCACTGCACAGAATCACACCACAGGATCACCCCATAGAATCACCCACAGGATCACCCCACAGAATTACCCTATAGAATGACCCCACAGAATCACCCCAGGGGGTCATCCCACAGAATCACTCCATGGAGTGATTGCACAGGATCACCCCACAGGATCACCCCATAGAATCACCCCACAGAATCACCTGTAGGATCCCCCCACAGGATCCCCCCCAGCCCCTTGGAGCTGCTCCCTCTGAGCTCCCTGGTGTTCCTGACCATTCCCTGAGCACTGGGATGTGCTGGTGACACACAGAGTCACCTCCTGCTGCCCTGGCTCAGGGAGGGGGTGTGTGGGTGCAGGGACACTGGCAGGACACTGCCAGCCCCACGGGGCTGTCACTGCACACCCCATGGGGCTGTCACTGCACACCCCACGGGGCTGTCACTGCACACCCCACGGGGCTGTCACTGCCACACCCCACGGGGCTGTCACTGCACACCCCATGGGGCTGTCACTGCACACCCCACAGCGCAGCCAGCAGCTTTTGGCACGCCTGGCTCTGCTGGGCTCCTTGTGCCCTCTGTGGCTGCTGTGCCTTGGCCCAGCACCCCCAGGTGACAGTGACTGTGCTCTGTGTTCCTTGTGCCTTGGCCCAGCACCCCCAGGTGTCAGTGACTGTGCTCTCTGTTCCTTGTGCCTTGGCCCAGCACCCCCAGGTGACAGTGACTGTGCTCTGTGTTCCTTCTTGCAGATGTAAAGCCCTCTAACGTGTTGATCAATACGCAGGGGCAGGTGAAAATGTGCGATTTTGGCATCAGCGGGTACCTCGTTGACTCTGTGGCTAAAACCATGGATGCAGGATGCAAACCCTACATGGCTGTAAGTGCAGCAGTCAGAGGAGCATGAGCCTGGGGGGAAGGAGCAGCAGCACCTACCCCGGGGATTCCTTTGGGGAGCCTGTTGTATTTTCAGGGACCCTCGTGGCAGGGAGGAATGATGAATGTGACTCCATGTGCTCAGAAGTTTAATTTATTATTTTATGATACTATAATATATTAAAGAATACTAAACTAAACTATACTAAAGAATACAGAAAGGATACTGACAGAAGGCTAAAAAGAGAATAATGAACACTCGTGACTCTCTCCAGAGTCCTGACACTGATTGGCCAAAGAGTGAAAACAACTCACAGCAGAATCCACTGAAACAATCACCTGTGGGTAAACAATCTCCAACCACATTCCACATGTGAGCACAACACAGGAGAAGCAAACAGATAATTATTGTTTTCATTTTTCTCTGAGTCTTCTCAGGTTCCCACGAGAAAAATCCTGGGCAAGGGAATTTTTCCAGAAAATGTGAATGCCACAGTAGCCCTGAAGTGAAGGGATGTAATCCCCTTGGGGAGGGAGGCAGAGCTCATGGCTGGGGTCACATCTCCTGGGCACAGCTTCCTGCTGCCCTTTCACCTGCCTGTGACCTTGGGGAAGGTTCTGGAATTGCTCCCCCTTGCCTGGTTGCCATTTGCCCCATGGGGACAGTAGTGCTTAGCATGGGGAGGAAAACCACCCAGGACTGGGCGCCTGTGGCTGCTCCTGGGAGCTGCTGTGCAGGATCCACCCTGTGTGGGGCACCTGACCAGGGTGGGAACAGCCCTGGAGAGCTGGGCCTTGTGAGCCCTTGGTGCCAGCTGTGCCAGGGCAGCTCCACCAGCCCAGCCCGTGGTGCCAGCTGTGCCGGGGCAGCTCCCCCAGCACAGCCCTTGGTGCCAGCTGTGCCAGGGCGGCTCCCCCAGCCCAGCGCTTGGTGCCAGCTGTGCCAGGACAGCTCACCAGCCCAGCCCCTGGGGCAGGTGCCACTTTCTGTGCCCCATTTCACTGCCTGCCCTCCCTGTGAGGATGGGGAACCAGCACCACAGGAGGGTGAGGGGGCTGTGTGGGCTAAGGGGGCTGGGCTGGCACCCTGAGAGACCCTCCCTGGGCACGGGCAGGGCACTGGGGGCATCCCTGCTGCTCCTCACCCCCCTTTGTGTGTGTTGGCAGCCGGAGAGAATCAACCCAGAGCTGAACCAGAAGGGATACAGCGTCAAATCTGACATCTGGAGCCTGGGCATCACCATGGTACGGTCACCTGGGGATCACCAGGGGGTGCCAGGGTCACCTGGGGGCTGCCAGGGTCACCTGGGGCTGCCAGGGCTGTCACCTGGGCATCATCATGGTGGGGTCACCTCGGGGTCACCATGGTCGGGTCACCTGGGGCTGTCAGGGTCACCTTGGTAGGGTCACCTGAGGCTGCCATCACCATGGTAGGGTCACCTGGGCATCACCAGGGTTACCTGGGGCTGCCAGGGCTGTCACGTGGTGGGATCACCATGGCAAGGTCACCTGGGGATCACCATGGCAGGGTCACCTGGGGGTGCCAGGGCTGTCACCTGGGCATCACCATGGCAAGGTCACCTGGGGATCACCATGGCAGGGTCACCTGGGGCTGCCAGGGCTGTCACCTGGGCATCACCAGGGCCACCAGGAGTGCTCATTGTGGCTCATGGGTTCATTCTCCTCCCCACAGCGGTGCTGGTGGCCCGGGGTGGGCAGGGGAGGGGCTTGGGCCGGTGCCCCAGGGTGGGAGGGAGGGAGGGAGGAGGGAGCTGCTGTGCCAGCTCGTGCCCCTGTGGAGGTTGGAGCTGCTGTGCCAGCTCGTGCCCCTGTGGAGGTTGGAGCTGCTGTGTCCCCTCGTGCCCCTGTGGAGCTTGGAGCTGCTGTGCCAGCTCGTGCCCCTGTGGAGCTTGGAGCTGCTGTGCCAGCTCGTGCCCCTGTGGAGCTTGGAGCTGCTGTGTCAGCTCGTGCAGCTGTGTGGGCTGCAGCTGCCGGGAGATGGCAGCATGGGCTAAGGCAGGATGGAGTGCACAGCCTGCACTCCCAGCACAGAGAGCCCTCCCAGCGCTCAGCCTCTCACAGGGGCCCCCTCGGGACAGCAGGGACAGGGGGGATCCCAGGCAGTGTTTTGGGGAGTCCATCTGCTCCCAGGTTTACCCTGTGCAGGGTGGGCTGGTTTCTCCCAGGGGTTGTGGCAGGGGTGGCCTGTGGAGCTGCCTGGGGCTCCTCCTGCCTCTGCTGTTTGCTGGGGGAGGATAGCAATGTGCTGGGGTGGGGTGAGGAAATCCTAAAATCCCAGAATGGTTTGGGTTGGAAGGGGCCTTTAGGACCATTTAATTCCTCCCCCTGCCATGGGCAGCAACAGCTTCTCCTACCCCAGGCTGCTCCAACCCTGTCCAGCCTTGGCACTTCCAGAGATCCAGGGGCAGCCACAGCTGCTCTGGGCACCCTGTGCCTCCCCATCCTCACAGGGAACAATTCCCTCCTAATATCTGATCTAGATCTGTCCTCTTTTAGTTCCAAACCAACCCCCCTTGCTCCATCACTGTCTGCCCGTGTAAAAAGTCCCTCTCCCTCCTTTCTGGAATCCGCCTTTAGGCACTTCAAGGGGCTCTAAAATCTCCTTGGAGTGTTTCCATCTCCAGGCTGAACAACCCCATTTGTGTGGAGCCACAAAACCACACCCAGGGTGGGCACAGAGCTGTCCCAAACCCATGGGCTGGGTGGGTGGGTGTGGGGTGTCCCCCCTCCTGATGGGGCCATCCCAAACCCATGGGCTGGGTGGGTGGCTGTGGGGTGTGCAAGGGGGTCTAAGCTCCCCTTGGAACATTCCCATCTCCAGGCTGAACAACCCCATTTGTGTGGAGCCACAAAATCACAGCCAGGGTGGGCAGGGGTCTGTCCTAAACCCATGGGGTGGCTGTGGGATGTGTCCCCTCCTGACAGGGCCATCCCAAACCCATGGGGTGGGTGTGTGGCTGTGGGGTGTGCAAGAGGCTCTAAAATCTCCTTGGAACATTCCCATCTCCAGGGTGAACAACCCCATTTGTGTGGAGCCTCCAAAACCACACCCAGGGTGGGCACAGGGGTGTCCCAAACCTGTGGGGTGTCTCTCCTCCTGACAGAGCCATCCCAAGCCTGTGGGGTGGATGGGTGGGGGGCTGTGGGGTGCGTCTCCTCCTGATGGGGCCATCCCAAACCCATGGGCTGGGTGGCTGTGGGGCGTCCCCTCCTGACAGGGCCATCCCAAGCCCCTGGGGTGGCTGTGATTTGTCCCCTGCTGAGTCCCCCGTGTGCTGCAGATCGAGCTGGCCATCCTGCGCTTCCCCTACGACTCCTGGGGCACCCCCTTCCAGCAGCTCAAGCAGGTGGTGGAGGAGCCCTCGCCGCAGCTCCCGGCAGAGAGGTTCTCAGCAGAGTTCGTCGATTTTACCTCGCAATGGTAACGTTGCTCCTCCTCTCCCTCTCTTTCCTTGGCCCTGCTCGCCCTCACCGCGTCCCCACAGGCAGCTCTGAGCCCCAGTTCTGGGCAGAGCCTTCCCTGTGCCCTCGTGCCTGGCACACAGCACTGCTGGGGGGTCTGTCTGAGGGGCAGGAGGGGACACACGGGGTTTAGGAGAGGACACAGGGGGTTTAGAGGGGACACACAGGGTTTAGGAGGGGACACACGGGGTTTGGGAGGGGACACACGGGGTTTAGAGGGGACACATGGGGTTTAGGAGGGGACACGGGGTTAGAGGGGGACACACAGGGTTTAGGAGGGGACACACAGGGTTTGGGAGGGGACCCAGGGGGTTTAGGAGGCTCCTGGCCCTGATTGCCCCCACACCAGCAGCACAAGGGTTTAGGAGCAGGGGCAGCCAGGCAGCTCCTGGCCCTGAGTGTGGAGGGACAGAGGGTGTGGGATGGCTGTGTCCTGTCTGGGATGTCACAGGAGAGACAGGCACAATACAGAGTGTCACCATACAGCTTCAGAAAGCTTCAGCCCATGCAGAGTAACAGCAGAAGGCCTCAAGCACCCACTCATCCACCCTTCTTGTTCTTTACCCAGCCTTTTACAGCCCTGATGTTCCTGCATTGCCCCTGTGTGCCCTCTGCTCCCTTTGCTCAGCACACCTGGGCACTCCATGGCTCATTGCTGTCAGTGCTGCTCACCTGCTGCTCACAGCTGTGCCCACTGGGGATGAGGCTGGGCTACAGCCCCACTGCCAATGACCCCAAACTGTGCCACACACAGCCCAGTGACCCCAAACTGTGCCACACACAGCCCCATCATAATTACCCCACTGTGTACCTACACCCAGCCCCACCCTCATCCCAATGACCCAAACTGTGTTCCACACACAGCCCAGTGACCCCAAACTGTGCCACACACAGCCCCATCCCAGTGACCCCAAACTGTGCCACACACAGCCCCATCCCAGTGACCCCAAACTGTGCCACACACAGCCCCAATGACCCCAAACTGTGCCACACACAGCCCAGTGACCCCAAACTGTGCCACACACAGCGCCATCCCAATGACCCCAAACTGTGTGCCACACACACCCCAATGACCCCAAACTGTGCACAGCCCCATCCCAATCCCCCCAGACTGTGCCTGCAGGGGGACACAGCTCTGAGGGCAGGTTTTGCCCCGTGCTGGCCCCTGTGCCCAGTCTCTGTCCCTCTCCTGGGGCCCTGGTGCTGCTGCTGTGCTTTCCCCAGCCCTGGCAGCAGCAGCAGCAGCAGCAGCAGCAGCAGCAGCAGGATTTGCTGTGCTGCAGGACAGGGCAGGAGCAGCCCTGCTGCTGTGTGCAGGCTGCACAGGCAGCTCAGGCAGCCCCTCCAGGCTCCCTGCAGGGCTGGGTGCTCCAGGCAGGCCCTGCAGTGCCACCCACCCCAGTGCCAGGCTGGCCACAAAGCATGGCAGATGGACAGACAGAAATGTGAGACTGTTCTGAGCTGCCAGCACCAGGGCTCTGCTGTGCCCAGGAAGGGAACTGTCAGCTGCTGCTGCTGCCTGGGGACTCTCAGTACCCACGTGTGGATTCTTCAGAGTCTTGTTGCAGCATGTTTTCATGTCCCTGGGTTCAGCTGCTCAGCTCCTGCCCCACACTGTGACCGTGTTCACAGGGGTCTGAGGATGAGGGAGGAGATGAGGATCTGACTCCATGTTTCAGAAGGCTTCATTTATTATTTTATGATATATATTATATTAAAACTATACTAAAAGAATAGAAGAAAAGCTTTCATCAGAAGGCTGGCTAAGAATAGAAAAAGAAGGAATGATAACAAAGGCTGGTGGCTTGGACAGAGAGTCCAAGCCACCAGCCTTTGTTATCATTCAGCTGGGCTGTGATTGGCCATTAATTAGAAACAACCACATGAGACCAATCACAGATGCACCTGTTGCATTCCACAG
>JAWMQZ010000057.1:2316832-2343957 GCA_035584835.1 Tangara arthus | reverse complement strand
GTAACATGAATATGGTAATTACAGTAGTTATGATAGGCTAGAGATAATAGTTAAGGGATAGATTGGTTCTACTGTATGGAGATGCTCAGCAAAGAAAAGTATAGAATGCATTGTAACCATAAGAAAAGTATAGAATGCATTGTAACCAAAAGAAAAGTAGGTAATGCATTGTAACCAAAAGAAAAGTATAGAATGCATTGTAACCAAAAGAAAAGTAGGTAATGCATTGTAACCAAAAGTATAGAATGCATTGTAACCAAAAGAAAAGGATAGAATGCATTGTTACCAAAAGAAAAGTATAAAATGCAATGTAACAAAAAGTATAGAATGCAATGTAACCAAAAGAAAAGTATAGAATGCATTGTAACCATAACAAAATTATATAATGCATTATAACCTAAAACTGAGCTATTCCTACGTTAATAGCCATGGGCATTATGACAATTCCTAGAATTGGAAAATCTCTGCCCACCTAAGGAAAAAATGTCATGGATGTTTCAGAACTAAATCCTGTGCTCAAAATTATTGCTTGAGATTCATTTCTCCTCATGTTTTCCAGATTCTTGGGGGCTATCTTGGCTAATAGCCCTCCCAACTGTTTTTGCACCTCCCAGACCAACTGTGGGAGTCCTTTCATGCTCTAGAAGAACAAGTTAACAGCCTCCCCATTCCACCTCTTCACATTTTTGCACAAGCCTAGACACCCTTGAGCTTTGATGTGAAAAATACTTGCTCCTAGCAGTGTTTCATCCCACCTCCTCTGCCACCTTTGGGACATTTTTTTGGTTTGCATTACTAGGCTGACATGAAGCAAAACGTGTCATTAATTATTAGGCAAGCAAAGCCATGAAGCATGGCTTCTTTTCTTTTGTAACCAAAAGAAAAGTCTAGAATGCACTGTAACCAAAACCAAAGGGTCTCCAGGCCTGCCTGCAGCTGGAGCTGACAGCTGTGGGCACAGCTCTGTCACCCACCACCCTGGACTGCTGTGACATCTTGGATGGAATAAACTGCATTTTGGGTACAATAAACTGCATTTTGGATACAATAAACTGCATTTTGGGTACAATAAACTGCATTTTGGATACAATAACCTGCATTTTGGAGAGCCCCTGGAGTCCCACATCCCTCATTAGGCTCTTACAGGGTGTGAAAGCAGGGATGTCCTGCTGGGATAACAACAAGACATTGGGGTCACCTCAGAGTTACTCAGGACACTTCAATTCCTGTGACTGTCTGACCTAGGGAGACCTTAAGTTTTGCCTGGATCTTTGCCTCAGCCCATTCCAGCCCTGTTTCCCACATAATTGTGCTTCCTCTTCCTTACTGGAGTGTCTTTGGATGGCTTCCCAGCCACTCTGAGCTGCCTCATCTTATTCCCTGGGTGACTTTCCACTCAAGCCCACCTTGAAAAATCTCTTTTCTTTGCTCTTCTTCTCCCTCCACTTGGCCACTGCCAGGAAACAGCCAGTGCTGAGCTGAGGGGCAGCTTGGAAAAACCCTGGAAACCCCAAATTACCTTTGAAATGAGAGGGTTGGAAATCAAACCCTTGTACAGAGCAGAGATCACTGTGAGCCCTGCGGGGCCCTGGATGCCTTTTGGTTCTCTCTGATCCCCTCCACACAAATAAATCCAATTATCTGCCAGCCAGTGGGTGTCAAGCAGGATTTTGGGGGGTTTTAGGTGTGATCTCAGCTTGGTGTGTGTCTGAACCAACCAAACTGAATTGCTGCTCCTGGTGGAGAGGGGTTTTGTTGCTCTGGGTGGGATTTGGTTGTGTTTTTCCTCCTCACCCGTATTTTTCCATCGGTGCTGAAATGTCAGCAGGGTTTTCTGGCAGGCTGTCTCCCCATGTTGGTCGGGATGAAGTAGTTAAACACACCAGAGGGGATGGCTTTCCAGTAGGGATGGCTTTCCTGTGTGGTGGCTGGGCTGAAGGAGCCTCTCCTGCTCTGAGGAGGGGCAGCTCGGGGAGGAAATGAGGCCCAGGAGTCACCAGAGGGTAAAAACACACACAGGGCTGAGGGAAAACCACTGCAGCCAGCAGGGTTTGCCCTGCTCCAGCTGGATGGGTAACCATGGGCTGTCTGGGAGGTGTTTTGGGGCACATTTAGAAGGTTTTCTAACCCTCTTTCCTCCAGAGCTACCCACTCAGCCCTCCCAGCCTAGGTAGGGTTTGGGGGGAATCCAGCCTGCTCCAGCTGCAGGGGTAACCATGAGCTGGGAGGTGTTTTGGGGCACATTGAGAAGATTTTCTAACCCTTCCCTTTGCCTCCAGAGGTGCCCACTCAGCCCTGCCAGCCAGGGCAGGATTTGGGGAGAATCCAGCCTGCTCCAGCTGCAGGGGTAACCATGGGCTGGGAGGTGTTTTGGGGCACATTGAGAAGATTTTCTAACCCTTCCCTTTGCCTCCAGAGCTGCCCACTTAGCCCTTCCAGCCAGGGCAGGCTTTGGGGGGAATCCAGCCAGCAAGGTTTGCCCTGCTCCAGCTGGATGGGCTGCCATGGTTTGGGAGGTGTTTTGGGGCACATGAACAGGGTTTTCTAACCCTCCTCTTGCCTCCAGAGCTGCCCACTCAGCCCTTCCAGGTGGGGCAGGGTTTGGGGAGATTCCAGCCTGCTCCAGCTGGATGGGTAACCATGGGCTGGGGGGTGTTTTGGGGCACATTGAGAAGATTTTCTAACTCTTCCCCTTGTCTCCAGAGTTGCTCACTGAGCCCTCCCAGCCAGGTTTGGGGGGAATCCAGGAGGGCATCACAATTCCATGGAGCAGCCCTTGTGCTCATTGCCTCAGCTGTAAAACCCCAGTATTATGATGCTAAGGACAAAACCTTCTTCACTGTCTAGAGGATTGTCTGAAAAGCTTTTATGCTCATTGTGGTGAATAATAAACTTTGCTGTTTTTCTCTCTCTTTGCTTTCCCAGCAACATCCTTTCTTCACCCTGCACGAATCCAAAGAGACAGACGTCGCCTCTTTTGTCAAGCTCATCCTGGGAGACTGAGAACTGGACTTGGGAAAGAATTGCCCTTCTGTGGACTGGTGGGTGCAGGGGAGGGGCACGTGGCAGGACTTGTCATGGAAGCACCAACAGAAAGTGGGTTTGTTTTGCTTTGGTTTGGTTTTATTCTGAGAAACCCCCGCCTCGCCCGAGTTTTTCGAAAGGGTTCTTTGGTATCCATAGTGACACAGAACGAGCTGGTTAGTGGAAATGAATTTTAATAACGTTGGTAACCTTAAAACAAAAAACAAAACAACAACAACAACAACAAAATTTTTTTTTTGAATGAGTGACTTACATATTTAATGACAGTCGAGGTTCCTCTTCCTAACTTGCTCCTCATCCCCCTTCCCTTCCCCCTGAACCAGAATTTGCTTTGTCATGGTAATAGGTGCTATGGTAGTCATGAAGTTGTATGTAGATTTATATTTTGTCCCTTCCATTATTTTAATATTTATGTTAAGTGCTTGATGGAATAGATTTCTGTTTTATATGAGGATGAGTGCGTGGTGATGATGATGATGATGATGGTGCAAAATGAGGCCACAGCAAGCAGCACTTGTAGGGCTTTGCTGGGGAAAAGGTGTCTGAGGAGAGGAGAGAGCAGAGGAGAAGTGTCCCTGTTGTGGAATAGATTTAATGTGCATCATAAAAGGAATTGATGAGCAAGACTTGCAGCTCAGCTGCTCGAGCTGTGCCAGGGAGGGACGCCCTGTGTCACCTCCTGGTGTGCCCTGTGTCACCTCCAGACACACACTCTGAGTCCAGCTGGTGCTTCCCAGCCCCATCCCAGCCCTGCCCTGCTGGGTGGGAGTCCCTGGGACAGTGTCTGGGACAAGAGGAGGGAAGGAAGGAGGCTGTCAGAGAAGTTGCACAAAGAGGAGGAGGAGGAGGAGGAGGAGGAGGAGGAGGAGGAGGAGGCTGCCCGGGTCCGTGCCCGCCTGCCCAGCAGCGTTGCAGTGCCCGAGGCTCCCTTGGGCTGGGGATGAGCTGCTTTGGGCCTCAGTGGGAGCTCCTCTCTCCTCCTGGGGGTGGGACAGGATCACAGGGTGCAGGGTGTGACACCCCTCAAGAATGGGGGGGTTTAGTGCTGGTTTCCAGGGCTCCTGGCACTGCTTTGGCAGCAATCCCTCCCTGCTTGCCCACTGGGTCTGGGAGTGCCAGCGCTGCCAGGAGCCCCTGCTGGCACATGGATTGGGCTGTGCCCAGCCCCAGCTGGGATTCTGCAGGCAGACAGCAGCGCTGGGCTCTGCCCAGCCTGCAGGTGTGAAACCACGCAGGGACACCACAGCCCACCCTGCCCAGGAGCTCCCTGCTGCTGGCCAGGTCCCTGATGCAAGCCAGGGGCAGGAGAAGGAGGCTGGTGAGGGGGGAGAGGAGCTGCAGGTGCCTCTGCCCTGGGCTCAGTCACTGTGTGGAGCAGAGGGCACTGTGAGTGTTGCTGAGCCTGGAGTGAGGCTGCTGGCTCCAGGGTAATGCTGCTTTGAGCCACAGCTGCCTGAGCTCCTCTGCCTTTGCCCTGGCTCCTTCCCCCAGCCCTGCAGCGGGGCCTGCCTGTGCATCTGGGGGGCTGCACAAGTGCCTCGTGCCCCTGCACGCGCTTCCGTCCCCACCCCTGGCTGGGGCACAGCCCCTCAGAGCCAGCTGTGAGCAGAAACACCCTGCCCTGCAGTGCTGGACCTGTGAACAATGGCATTGCACCCTGCCCTGCAGTGCTGGACCTGTGCAGGTGTCACTGAACCTGTGCACAATGTCACTGAACCTGTGCACAATGTCACTGAACCCTGCTCTGCAGTGCTGGACCTATGCAGGGTGTCATGGAGCCCTGCCCTGCAGTGCTGAACATGTGCACAATGTCATTTAACCCTGCCCTGCAGTGCTGGACCTTGCAGGTGTCACTGAACCTGTGCACAATGTCACTGAACCTGTAGAGGATGTCACTGAATGTGTGCAGCTGTCATTGAATGTGTGCAGGTGTCACTGACCCTGTTCACAATGTCACTGACCCTGTGCAGGTGTCATTTAACCCTGCTCTGCAGTGCTGAACCTGTGCAGGTGTCACTGAACGTGTGCAGGTGTCACTGACCCTGTGCAGGGTGTCATTGCACCTGTGCAGGATGTCACTGAAAACGTGTGCAGGTGTCAACTGGAGCTGTTCACAATGTCACTGACCCTGTACGGGATATCACTGAACGTGTGCAGGTGTCACTGACCCTGTGCAGGTGTCACTGACCCTGTGCAGGTGTCACTGAACCCTGTGCAGGGTGTCATTGCACCTGTGCAGGTGTCATTGAACCTGTGCAGGATGTCACTGAAAACGTGTGCAGGTGTCACTGAAGCTGTTCACAATGTCACTGACCCTGTGCAGGTGTCACTGACCCTGTTCACAATGTCACTGACCCTGTACAGGATATCACTGAATGTGTGCAGAGTGTCACTGACCCTGTGCAGGTGTCACTGAACATGTACAGGCTGTCACTGAACCTGTTCACCATGTCACCATGTCACTGCACCTGTGCAGGTGTCACTGACCCTGTGCACAATGTCACTGAATGTGTGCAGGTGTCATTTCACCCCGCTCTGCCAGGGTAGCAGCTCCAGACTGTGCTGGTGCAGGCTGGAACAGTCTGAGGGGATTTTGGGAAGGGATGTTCAGTTCCCCTGCAGGGCTGGGGGGTGGTGGCATCTCCACTGCTGGGGACATGCCAGCCCTTCAGGGAGGCACACAATGACACTGCCAGTGCCTGGGCTGCCACTGTCACTGCCACTGTCACTGTCACCAGAGGCTGGGGTGCAGCAGCTCTGCCCTGGGCTGTCACTGCCACTGTCACTGTCACCACAGGCTGGGGTGCAGCAGCTCTGCCCTGGGCTGGCACTGTCACTGTCACCACAGGCTGGAGTGCCTGGGCTGGCACTGTCACTGTCACTGTCACCACAGGCTGGGGTGCTGCAGCTCTGCCCTGGGCTGGCACTGGCAGGCAGGGCAGCATTTCTGGGATTTCTCACTGCTGGTGCAGAGCAGGGGCTCCCAGAGGGCTGGCAGGAGTCAGGGTGCCATTCACAGCTCATTGGGGCTTTGGGGAGGAGGTTCCCCTTGCTCAGCCCTGCCCCAGGAGCCTGGCCAGCCCTCGGGGAAGGACAAGCTCCACGTCTCAGCCTGTGCCCAGGGGAACCTTTCAGGTTACATTTTGTGGCGGGTGAAACACGAGGATGTTTTACTTCACCGTGTAATTTTAAGAGGCCTGGCCTGGCTCATGATCTGCCCTCTCATATTCCATGGTGTGTGTGTGTGTGTGTGTTTTTGCTCTCTCTCACTTTCTCAGAGTCACAGAGCTGTTTTGATTGATTGTCCTCAGCTGCAGCTGAAAGTCCAGCCAGCCAGTTTATAGACTTGGTTCCAGCATCAATTCTCACTTTGAAAAACATGACATTTAAAACCACCCTTTGGTTTTCCTACATATGGATCTGATGCTTTTGTTCAAGATTGTTTTTGCTGCTTTTCCCCTGCAGTATAAGTCTCATTTGGACACCACATCTCCTTGACCTCAGAGCACCTTCATTTCAGTGCCATGGTAATTGACAGGTTGAATTTATGAGACACTGTCAAGGCTCAGTATTAATAGCAGATATTAATGTCACCAGCGTTTTCCAATAGAGAATTAATGGCAGTGTTGTCTGTAACCCTCTGAAAGGATTCCTCCTGCCTCCACACAGGCCCTGCTTTTCTGCTTTCTGCTCTAATCCCTTGGTTTCAATGACATTACAAGGGGGCACTCAGCAAATCCCTCCCCTTCCCTGCTCCTTCTCCACGACTTTGCTCCTTTTCAAGTGGTTTGTGTGAGCCCAGAGTAAGTGTGGGTGGGAAGGGCTGTGAGAGGTGCCCAGTGCTGAGGGGAGCTGTCCCTGCATCCCTGGTGGTGGACACAAAGCTGTCCCTGCATCCCTCGTGGTGGACACAAAGCTGTCTCTGCATCCCTCGTGGTGGACACAAAGCTGTGCCTGCATCCCTGGTGGTGGACACAAAGCTGTCCCTGCGTCCCTCGTGGTGGACACAAAGCTTGGCCTGAGCCAGGAACTCCTTAGAGAGAAGCCAGAGCTTGGTGGCTTCAGCTCAAGGAGGAGAGCCAGGGACTCCTGTGTGCCTCAAAGCCCTGCAGAGCTGCAGGATGAGAGTCAGGCTCTTCTCTCTGCTGTTTAATTGGCACCTCTGTGAAGATGAAAAGCCTTTGGTTGCTGCTCAGGTCTTTGTTTGGCCAAGACAGGCTCTGGGAAACCTTTCCTGAACAGCCCAGGGATGGAGGATTAGGGATGTTCTCCACAAAGGTGTTGTGTGTTCACACAGCACAGGGCTTGGGACTGCCCCAAAGTGGGATTTTTAGAGAAGCAGGTCTCAAATGCCATAAATCTGAAAGAACCCCAAAGGCAGGGAGCAGAGAGAGAGCAACAGGTGGGTTTGCAGGGCAGGGAGGGCCTCTCCAGGCTGCCACAGCCCATCCCCAGGGATCCCAGGTGTGATGTCCCTCCTCCTCCTCCTCCTCCTCCCTCCCCTGCACAACCCCTGCAATCTCCAGGATGCTGCAGGCCCTGCCATGGTGGAGCTCTGAAGTGTCACTGGGAGCAAAGATGTTTTCTGGGTCCCCAGGAGCCCTTTGGACCCTTAAATCTGAAAAAAGGAGCTGGAGGGCATTTTCTGGTTCCTGTTTTTAAGCACCAGGTTCATGCTGCTGCACTGGGTGCAATGCCCGTCTTTCCTGGAGTTCTTCCAGGTGTACAAACCTTGGCACAGATATCTCTGTACTGTATTCCTCTGCTTTTCCCTGACTTTTGATGAGTTTACTGCTGACAAAGAGGCAACTCTGACTTGTTAAAAAGGTGAAACTTCATTTCTGGAGGCAGGTGTGTGACGCAGGAGGGAGTTGGTGAGTCCCTACTTGAAAAAATCTCTAAAAAAATCTCAATTCTCAACCCTGTGGTTGAGCAGGTGCTGCTGCACCTTGTCCAGGTGGGAAGGGGCTGAGGGCACGGCCTCAGCTGGGATTTCTCCATGCTGGTGTGTACCTGCACATTTCCCTTCTTCCCTACCCGTTCTGGAAGAGGAAATCCTGCTTGGTCAACACAGCATTGCTTCAGTGGCTGCTCTGGTGTGGTTCAGACAAGGTTCCCACCAGCTCCCATGTTTAATAAATCTTTTTTATTCAAATCAACCCCAAAAAACCAGCCAAGATGCTCCTTTTTTCCATTTTTTTTTTTCTTCTTTCCTTTTCCATCTTGTTCCTGTTAGAGGAACTCTGGGAGCCTGTCTTGGTGCTGTCACTCTTTCACATGCCAAAGATCCCTCTTAGTTATGCTCCTGCCAGACCAGATCTCATAGTCTTGCCTCTGAAACCATCCACTTCCCTGCTCCTCGGGGTTCCTTTTGTTGCTGTTGCTTTTTCATTGCATTTCCTCGTGTTTATGGACGTGTCTATTGTTGAGCTTCCTGGACACATGCAGCTCTCTTTTTTTGGGATACAGGGAAAGACAAATAGTTGCCTTCACTGGTGTGCCCCTGCTGTTGGGGAAATACTGTCAGGGCTGTGATTCCTACAGATGGGATGGCTCATGTGGAGCTGGGGTCGTGGAGGGTGTAAACTGGCACTGCTCCACTGCCTTGGCTGGAGGAAAGCCAGTTTGGTCCAGCTGAGAATCTGTCCTGAGTGTCTAAACAGTTACTACACACTGATAAAGATTAATGAGCACAAATCCCCACGGATTAGACATAAAATGGCAGTTTTGCTCATTAATCTTTATTGCCATGTTGTTGGTGTTAGAGCAGGCTGCCCTCTCTGCTCTGGATGTGCCCAGAGGAGGGGGCTGAGCCTGGGGAGAGGAGGGGTGGGCAGAACACACAGAGCACACCACATGTCCACATTTCACACCCTGTGTCCTGCCCCCGGGCTCCTTGTTTCCTTGAAAGCCCTGAAGCAGCAGCAGAGGATGGATCCCAGAGCTTTGCCTGCTCCTCCGGCCTCTGCCTGGGCTATAAAACCCAGATTGTTTCTGCTGAGAAGGGATCACATCTCCTCATTAATATTTCAGCTCAGCCTTTGCTGGAGCAGATGGAGAATGTGAAATTTGCCCTGTGCTCTGCAGAGCTGGGAGATCCCCCCTGGATCGTGGCTGGAGGAGTGGCAGCTCTGTTGAAGGCTGGAAGGACTCTCTGCTCCTTCACACAACCCCACTCCATAAAACCAGTGGCTTTTGGTAATAAATGGGGTCAGAAGAAGCTGCATCTCAGCTTTGAGGTGTTTGCAGATGGATAAACACAGCCAGGAGCCGCTGGTGCAGTGCTGCAGGCACAAAGGTCCATTGCTGGATAAATGGAAAGGACTCTGAGAGTGCAGTGAACTTCCAGGGTGGATTTAATGGCCTGGGGACAAAGGGAGTGCTCTGATGGGCAGCTGCTGTCAGTCCTCTGTGCCAGGGAGGAGCAGGAGAGGCAGGACACAGCCTGAGAGCAGCCTGGCTGCCCCTGCCCTCCCCACATCTTCCTCCAGGCTCAGATTTGTGGGTCCCACTCAAACCCAGCTCCAGCAAGGGGAGCAAAAATCTAAAACCCAAAAGAAACCCGCAGGGGAAAACCTGCAGGTGACCCAAGGCACGGTGCTGCTGCTGTGTGGCCTTAAAAAAGGGAAAAGCCTGGAGGGTATTTCCCTTTTAAAAAAAGGGAGAAAGCCTGGAGGCCTCTGGAGTGAGAGGGAAGAGGGGAAACTTTCAAGGTGATCCCAACGAGATTAATGCTGGAAATCCCCCATTTTCAGGCCAGCAGGAGGAGGGAATTCCCCTGGGACAGCCAGGGAGCAGCTGGGGCTGCAGGATGGTTGGGGATGGTCTCCCTCTAGGAGAGAACATTCAGCCATCTCAGACTGCCCCAGAACACCCTAAAACCTTCAGCATTTTTATGTTTTTGTTTTTTTTATCAGGGTGGATACTGCAAAAAGTCAGAAAGGGCCTTGATTTGTGTCCTTCAGAGCAGCCCTGGGATGCTGCAGAGCTCTGGGACACCTGACATCCTGGGCACCTTTATTTTCATGTCAAAATATTTCTCAACTTTTTATTTTCATGGGATTTTACTGGCAGCCAGCAGGAAGGGGCCTGCAGTCCATGGAGCGTTTGGGGGAGGAAGGAGCTGCCTGTCCTCGCCAGTTCCCTGCTCCCTAATTCCCCAGCTGGGAATCCCCACCCTGCAGGAGTTTGTTTGCTGCCCTTTGGGACACCTGACATCCTGGGCACCTTCATATCTTTATTTTCATACCAAATATTTCTCATCTTTTTATCTTCATGAGATTTTACTGGCAGCCAGCAGGAAGGGGCCTACAGTCCATGGAGTGTTTGGGGGAGGAAGGAGCTGCCTGTCCTCTCCAGTTCCCTGCTCCCGAATTCCCCAGCTGGGAATCAGCTGCACAGCCACCCTGCAGGAGTTTGTCCCTTCATTTGCTACCCCTTGGGAATGCTGGGCAGCTCTGGAGCTGCAGCAGCCCTGCTCTGAGGTGTCTGAGCCCAGCCAGCAGCCAGGGTGAGCCACAATCCCTTCCTTGGGAGGCTCCTGGTGTTTGGAGGACGTTTGGGGCGAGCGTCCAGCGGCCGCGAGGTTCCGCGGGGATAAACCGGGAGAAGTTTGGAAGTGGAGATGGAAATCTCAAAAGCTCAGACATCCTCTGGCCATTTCCAAAGCTGCCTGGTGTTAGCCAGACCTGAAAACCCTTCCTAGGAGTTTGATTTCGGGGTATTTTGATCTGTTACTTTCGCTTTTGGGCTTTAGCTAAATCCAGGAAACTCGCAGCGGTGTAATTTTTGAATCAAGACTAAACACACCCCAAAGTATTCCTGAACCCATCAGGAAAGCTGCTGCTTGGTTTATCTTCCAGGAATAATTCAGGCTGGCTCAGGCTTGAATTCAGTCTGGTTTTGCCCCTAGATAATGATTGTTTTTGAGGAAATAATGAGAGCAGGCCGTGATCTTTCCAAAAGGCTGTGACCTGATGCACCAAACCGTTCCGGGAGGTGGATGGAGATAAATTTAGTGAGAGGGGCCAATGTCTGGAGGCTGGAAGAGCAGCCTGGAGTATCCATGGCCTCCAAAAACTCACACAGACACATTTTCCCCAGGAATTGTGGGATGGAGGTGTTGGGTTCTGCCATATCTCAGGATTTTTCCCTCTACGAGAGAACATTCAGCCATCTCGGGGTGTCCCAGAACACCCAAAAACCTTCAGCATTTTTATGGTTTGGGTTTTTTTTTTTCAGGGTGGATACTGTGAAAAGTCAGGAAGGGCCAGGTGTCCTTGATTTGCACAGCCAGGGTGAAGAAATGTGGATTAAGTGCCTGGTAAAAGCCAAAAAAAAGGTGTGTTTAAAGATAAATCCCAGTCTCTGTCACAGCTGTTGAGCCAGGATTGAATTTTCCCAAATCCAGGTACAACTGCAGAGCTCTCCATCCATTTTTAGCCCAAATTTAGTCCCAATTCCTGCATAAACACCTACAGCATGGACTGTGCATTCTGGGGGACTTCTTGCAGGCTGGGGCTCAAAATCCAAAATCCCCCAAGCCAGGATTTGGCTCTGAATTTTCCCTTTAAAATCCATGTGTAAAGTGAATTTCCAGGGCTCGGCTGCTGTTTTTATTTTGGTGAATCCAGTGGTTTGTGCTTGGTGAGAGCTGTCCCTGTGCCAGGGGCTGCTGGAAATAGTCACAACATCCAAAAGAGCTGCAATTCTGCATTTTTTAATAGCAATACAACAAGGGGAAGCTGCTGAATGGAACTTCTTGTAAGCTGGAAATGTGTTGGAGTAAAATTTGTCATTTCTTGTAGGGGAAAAAAAAACCCCCTAAACAACTCTCTAAAATTGTCCGAAATCTCCAATTTAAGGATTTACAGTTTTATTGGCAAAGATCCCTGTTTAGCATCAATATATGGGATTTCTAGACTTTCTTTCTTAAGGTGTGAAGTCTGCTTTTTCTGGAGATGGTGGGAAACCTGTAACAAGAATATTTCTGCATCATTTAGGCTGGGGAAAAAAAAAAAACCCAAACACCAAAATATGAGCAAAAAACTGGAAAAGCACCCAGATCCCAGTGGTCTGGTGTTGGAGAGGGCACATGAACATGTTAGGAAGGAGAAGACTTTCCAACCTGCTGTAATGCAAGTCCTTTTTTACTTTATTTTTAGGATTTTTTTTTTTTACAGTAACATCATTTGGTTGCTTAACTGTGAAAGTCTCTGCTTTTCCATCCCTGTGGAAGGCTGATATTCTTTCTCATGTTCTTCTTATTTATTATTTATCCCTTTCTGGTACTATCCAAGAGGTGCTGAAGGTATCTCCCAGCCTGCCCTGGAGCCATGTGGTTTCTCCTACCAGCTGGGATGGCAGTAGACACCTAATTATGATTTTAAATTATATTTATAGCAAGCTAGATTATTTTTCTTTTAGTGTCCTGGTTTGCTCTAGAATTAGGCATGGAGATAAGAAATCTTGTTTTTAAAAAATTGTAATTTTTTTGGAGTTTTCTTTTAACATCTTGGGGGCTTCTGAAGAAACCTGCTCACTTTTATGTTTTTAGGAGGGAAAAACGAGGTGGATTTCTTGTTCCTTTGAGAGGGGATTGAGTAGCACCAGGGTTCACTTTAGCTGGTAAAATGCTCTGTGTCACATCATTAAAACCACCCTGAATTCTGACAAAACAACCACTTTCCACCTGGGAATTACAATGTGGTTGGTGACAAGCTTGATTTGTCCAAAGCTCGTGCCAGGCTTTTCTCTGTGAGATTTCCATGGAGTTTGCTGAGCCCTGGGTGCTCAGGGTGGGCCAGGGCAGGGCTGGGGACAGCCAGGTGTCACCTCTGGGGGTGGAGGACGCCTGGTCCTGCAGAAATAAATCAACAATTCATCAGCAGCTTTTTGCTCTCCAGGGGATGTTGAGGGCAATCCCTGAAGTGTGGGAGAGAATCAGGACTGGGGGCTCCAAACCCATCAGGTTTTGTTCTTTTTCTTCCCTTTCTCCTCTTGGAAAAGGTGCTTCCAAAGCCTCCCCAGCCTTTCTGCTCAAGAATAACAGAATCAGAGAACCACAGAGTCATTTAGGATAGAAAAACCTTGAAAATCATCGAGTCCAACCAAAAACTCAGCACTGCCAAGGCCACCACTAACCCATGTCCCCAAGTGCCACATGCCCACATTTGAAGCCCTTCCAGGGAGGTGACTCAAGCCCTTCCCTGGTGCAGCTGTTTTCAGACAGCTCACGCTGCTTCTCTGGTTTGTTTTCTTTCCCCAGCGTATAAGAAACGTTGGGTAGCAGAATGTGGAATTGATTAGAAGTTCATAAAGCAGGGACCTCAGAAGGATGTGGGTATAAATGCTTTTCAGGCATCCGAGGTGAACTTTAAATGGAGCTTTGGCCCTCATTTGCTTTCTGCTTTTCAAAAACCATTTATGAGAAAGTGGAGCTGTCAAAGCCATGCATGAACTTTGCCTTCTTGCAAATAACTTGTCTCAAAGTAAATTGTCCAAATGCACAAGAAACTTGTCTCAAAGTAAATCCAGTAGCTCTACAAAGCTGGAATTGTGTGCATTAGAGGGTGTGAGAGGTGTGTGTGTGTGAGCACGTGTTGTGCTTGGGGGTGTGCAGGGAGTAACTCAACCATTTTGAGATTTACAAAAACACAATGCAAGTGCTTTTAGGAAAAAAAAAAAGAAAAAAAAGGCAGCATAAAATATTTATTTCTTGGCAGAAGTACATCAGACCACATCTCCCATCCTTCTTTTAATTGCTTGGTGTTTGTTTGTGTTGTCTCAGGCTTTGCTGGTTTCCTCTGCAGGGCTCTGTCACCTCACACAACCCCTCTGTCAGCCAGGGCACGGGGCAGCTCCAGCCCCTCAGGAGAGCCCTGGGGTGCCAGCAGGGAGCAGAGGCAGAGCTGCTGCTGGGTTAAAGGCAGCACAGAGCAACGTGGGTGATTTTCAGTTTCCAGCCTTGTGGAGGGAACTCTTTCCTTGTGAGAATCCAAACCACCACAGCCTGAGGCAGCACCCGAGTCACAGCCTTGGGGAGGGTGCTTGGCCAGCCAGGGCAGCTTGGGGTGGGTGAGGTGCCACTGGCAGGGCTGTGAGGTGGCACTGGCTGGTTGGCAGTGTCCTGTGGGCCTTGCCAAGGGTTTGGAGCTGCCCTGTGTGGGGTGGGTGCTCTGAGCTCCCGTTCCCAGCCAGGTGCAGACGCTGCCGAGTCCCACCAGTCAGGCCCTGCCAGGCTCACTGCTTGTCCCTGTGCTCCAGAGTCCTTCTGAGGTCACCTGGCTGCCCACCTGCACGTCCCTGTGCTGCCTTCACCCATCTCTGCTGTTCTGGTGCTCTGGAGATGAGCAGGGGTAGCAGAGTGACAGTAGGACTGTGTGTGTAATGTTTGAGAGGCTTTTACTCCGTGTTGTTGTTTTAATGAGATGCTTTTAGGATCCTTGCTGAACTCGTATTCTTTAACCTTCACTGCCACAGATTCTTTCTTCCCTTCCCTTTCTTCTCTTCACTTCAATCAGATTGGCAAAATACGTTTGGCTTTAAAAAAATCCCAACCAACCCCAAACCCTGCTGATGGGATAAGTTCCTCCTCTTTACTGTGCTTTGATTTGATTTCTCAGGATACTCAGAGGTTTTTCACTGCTGCTGAGAGGGGACAGTACACCTTTTTGGAGACTTCAACCACTGTAACAGTTTTCCAGATGTGTGTGTGCGTGTGCGTGTGTGTAAGCCAGCGCTGTGCGTGCGTGTGTTCTGCTGAATATCGTGTGCATCTCTGAAATGCTTCAAACAACTGCCTGGAAGTCAAAAACCAACCACCTCTTTCCAGTCATATGTTTGCCGTGACTTTTCATAACCACACTTGAAACTAGTGGTCTTGGATGGAAATATTCAAAGAGCAGGGCATCTTTATAGCAATGGTATGTCAGTCGAATTACGGGAAATGTACACAAAAATAAATAAATGAAGTTTAAAAGGAACGTTCTCTCAGCCTACCTGTGTTTCCCTCAGTGGGAGTGCTGCCACTTGTGTCAGGACACGCTTTGGGCTGCTTTTGCCATTCCCATGGGAGGTTTTGGGGGATCATCTTACTCCCAACAGCTTATCATACATTACTGAAAGCTCAGGAATGCTCAAGCTGCTCGACAGGGATAATTGTCAGCGCTGGTTTCCCTTTCCCTGCTCGGGCTGGCGGGGACAGGCGCAGCCACATCCCGTCCAGCCCACATCAAAGGCACGGCCCGCAGGGACGGCAGCAGCGCCTTCCTGCCCCCAACCCTCCCCAAAATCAGCTTTTCCAGGGGTTCCAGGGGACCCAGCCCCGTGCCCAGCACTGATCCAGGCTGGGCTCTGCTGGGTGGGAGGCTCAGCACCCCCCGGCGGTGTGGCCAAGGGCTGGGCTGGGCTGGGCTGCAGGACAGATGTGCTGCAGGACAGATGTGCTGCTTTGCTGTGTTTCTGCATTCCCCATCACTGTTACCTGCCTTTCTTTCCAGGGTGGCTGTCAGGTCACTTTTTGTCCTTTTGTCCTGATGCAAGGCCAGCGTTCACCCTGAGTTCATGGTGTGAGCCAAACCGCTTTGCTGGAGTGAAGCGTGTTGGGCTGGTCATGCTGAAACACGAATCGCTGCTTCCCTCCTCCTCCTGTAAATAAAATTATCCTTCTATTTATGTTAGAACTGCAGAAAACAATATCCCAGCTCCCTCTGCTGATCCTGCAGTCCCAGTGAGGGTGAGAGCGCAGGCTGCAGAGCTGATGTGCTGCACAGTGAACTCCAGAGACCCAGCCTGGTTAATAAAAAGCTTTGAGGGGCACAGGTTTGAAATGCAGCTTAGTAATGCAATTATTTGGGTTGATGGAATGGCAGATGCTGTTCCCTCTGCCTCCCTTGCCTGTTTCAAGTATGAAATTGTGAAGTAATTCCTAATTTCACATGGAAGTGAGGAAGAGAACAGGAAAAGTTTGGAGGTATGAGGAAAATGTTTGCCACCTGGAAGAAGCACAGAGGCCTGGGCTGAACACTTTGGGATTGCAGCAGGAATATTATAACCCAGCAGTGGGAATGCTGGTGATGCAGAGATTGCCATAAAAATGTCTGAAGGGAAGAGCTGCAAGAGGCACAGACCCATTTCTGAGAATCCTGAACTGAACAGCTGCTGAAGTTCTCCCTGTGCTGCACGTGCATGTGTGTTCTGTTTAAAAGGAAGAAATTAAGAACCATATTTTTATTTTATCAAATCAAATTACCCCTGTATGCTCAGAATATTTATGCATCAGTGCTTTTTTTTTTTTATTAGGGCTTTATCTCACTGTAATCAATTCCAAATACTAACCTATTTTTATCGCTGTAATGCAGCAGTAATTTATAAGATGTAGACGGAACGCACACGAGATGCCAAAAGCAATTTTATGGAGCCTCTTTTGTTGTCATCTACAATGCATCAGCTCTTGCCTTCAGCCTCCCATCAATTTTAAAAGCCCCAAGATGAAAAAAAAAATAAAAATAAATAAAAAGGAGTAAGTACAGCGAAGCAGCTGCCAAGGCCTGGAATAGCCTGAGATCTGTGTGCACCTTTGGGATGGAGGTTGATTGAACACGGCACAGTAATGAAAACCGTGCTGGGCTTTGTAATGCAATTATCTGGGTTGAAAATGGCAGATCCTGTTTCCTCTGCCTCCCCTGCCTGCTCCATGTATGAAATTGTGAAGTCATTCCTGCGTTATCCCAGCTAACATCACAGGGAAGTGAGGAAAAGAACAGGGAAAGTTGAGGTGTGAGGAAGAGAAGAGGGAGAGTTGGGGTCCTTGGGGCTGAACAGAACTGCCCTTCTGCATCTTCTCTTTCCTCCTGTCCTTTGGGAGCCCTCCTGGATGGGCACTAGGATTGGCTTCCAAAGTGCAGATATGCCAGTGAGCATTCCAGAATCCCCATCCCAGTTCCCACACCAACCAGCTGCTTTTGAGCAGCTTCCACCAAGCTCTTGTGCCCCCGAGGGGCACCTGCAACAGGAGCACCCATGGGTGTGCTCATGGCTGAGGTTCTCCAAGTCTTCCCAGTCAAGATCTTGCCCGTCAGACATCGCTGCTGCTCTCCCAAATTTTCCTGGTGTTACCATTCCAACATACTTTTGGTTCCAGTTCTGGCTCTCTGGTGCTGGAAGTGCTTGGAGTGATGGTGAAATCAATATAATGATTAGTGATTAGACAAGTGGGAATGGCTTCAGAGTCACAGAGGGTAGGGTTAGATGGGATTTTGGGAAGGAATTGTTCCCTGTGAGGGTGGTGAGGGGCTGGGATGGATTTCCCAGAGCAGTTGTGGCTGCCTCTGGATCCCTGGAAGTGCCCAAGACCAGGTTGGATGGGGCTTGGAGCCACCTGGTATAGTGGAAGGTGTCCCTGGACTGGATGATCTTTAAGGTCCCTCCTAACCCAAACCATTCTGTGGGTTCATAAATCTGTGAAGATCTTGCAACGTTTTTGCAGCACACACTGTACCCAAAGGTGATGCAGTTTATTGATGTTAAGGACACAGATGTTTAATTCTGTTTCATTTACTTGCTGAATCCTACTAATAGACACTTGGAAGCACCTTCAGACTAAAAGCACATCCCATTTAATACCCAGTGACTGCTTTTAAGGCATGCATATAAATAGGTCTCTTTCAATAGGCTTCTATTAACCACAGGCACTGAAAATAAATGGAGGAACATTACAGAGCATTGACAAATTATTGATGGCAAACATTACCGAGCCACCTTTGTTGTTTGCCTGCCCCTTTCATATTGGAGGGCTTTTGGGAAATAACAATCAAAGCAGCCCCTCCTGGAGGAATCATTACTAAAGCATTTTGCATGCAGATTACTTCAGGCCTCAGCACCGCGCGCTCGGCTGGGTCAGGAGAGGAAGGCCAAGATTTGCTGATTGAGATCAGATGGTTGGTGGCGAGAAGGAATCTAGATGACTTAACTGGAGGGATTAGACTCAAGTCTTTTGGCTTCCACTTGGCTGTTTTATAAACTGCACAGCCGGGCCGCGTTCCCCTCGGCGTGTGCGCGCAGCGCGCGGGGCGGCTCGGGGCACCAGCCAGTCCCTCAGCGCTGGCAGGGCAGCCCTGCTGGGTGAGAAAGGCAAAACCAGTGCAGGTGGAAGCTAAAATTAGCCCCAGAGCTCCAGCCCTTGCACCTCCGGCCAGGCTGAGCCCGCAGCGCTCTCCAGCCCCGCCGCGGTTTGGTGGGTGATGCCGTGGGGTAGAGCCGCCGTTCCCAGAGCTCCAGACAGTGTTCCCAGAGCTCCAGCTGCTGTTCCCAGAGCTCCAGACACTGTTCCCAGAGCTCCAGCCCTGTTTCCCTGCCCTCCCCATGGCCTCTGAGGTACCCAAACACAAGCAATGTCCCCACAGCTGGCACTTGGCTGCAGGGTGAGGAGCCATCGGAGGGTTTTGTTGCAGGCAGTTTGAAGCCTGACCCATTGGATGTATCCCCACGGGAGCAGATGGAGCTTTCTCCTTTCTCTCAGAGCCTAACCTTTAATTTTACAAGGCTGATTGAAACCAAGAGTGGAAATAAAAAGTCAGAGCTGCTCTGTTTTCCTTCCCCTCCCTTCCATTATCTTCTTTCTTTTCCATCCATCCTCGTTTCACATGCCTCTCGGATTGCGTCCCCCTGGTTTCCCAGTTATTTATTGACCCAGACCTAATTCCTTATTTCCAGAAATGTGTCATGAATCCTGCCTTTGAGTCATTTGCTTTTTGCTTTCCAGGCTCATCTCTTTGACCACGTTTTCCTGTGAAAGATAAGGATATAGGGTTTGTGGAGTAATCGCAGCAGGATGCCTGGGTTTCATTCATGGATCTGTTGCCACTGGCTCATTATGGAAAATTAGGAGAGTTATTTCACCTTTCAGTGCCTCACCTCGGTGTCACCATCTGTAAAACAAGGCTCGTAATTGTTATCTCTTCCTCGCAGGAGAACTGGGGAGCTTCACTAATGACCATCTGCTAAATGCTCTCAGAGCCTCACATGAACATTTCTACTGAAGTGCAAATTATTATTAGAAACCAGGGATTGTTACTGGATTGATATCAAATCATTGTCGACAGCTTCTCTGCAGGGAAAACTTAGGCACAGCCAACAAGAACAAGCTGCATGTTTTGAAGTTGTGCAGTTGATTATGTTGGCTTTCATCTTCTGGTAAGAGGATCCTCTGCCATCTGAACTCTCTGATCTCTGGGAACACAATTCATCCAATCAATCTGGAGGAAAATAAACCTCTGCAGACAAAAACATTAAGTATCCACCTGAGATCAGATGAAGATGGAAGATGTTAATGAATTCCCAGCCCCCAGCCTTTAACTCTTGCACAGCCAGAGCTTCCCTGGCCCACCAGGCAGTGCTGGAGGGGAGCACAGGACACATCCATGGCCCATCCCAGGCTTGCAGAGTCTCCTGGGCTCCGTTTTAATTGGAAACATGCAAATATTTAATGATTAAATTGGTGCCACTGAAGGCTCCTATGGACAGTCTGGGGGTCACGTGCTGATCTCGTGGTCCACTCGGAGACTCCAGGTGCCAGCACAGATTCCAGCTGTGGCTCCTTCCCAGATGTGGTGGTTTAACCCCAGCCCCAGCAGCTCGGCCCCACAGGGAACCAGAGAGAGAGCCAGAGGGGTAAAACTGAGAAAACTCTTGGGATGAGATAAAGACAGATTAATAACTAAAGCAAGAGCCACACATGCAAACAAAGCAGAACAAGGAATTCATTCCCCAGTTCCCATGGCAGGCTGGGGCTCAGCCATCCCCAGGACAGCACGGGGGACAAAGGCCACCACTCCAAATGCCCTCCCCTTCCTCCTCCTTCATCCCCTGAGCCTGACATGGATGGCCTGGGGTGTCCCTGGGGTCACTTGGGGTCAGCTGTCCTGGCTGTGTCCCTTCCCAGCTCCTTGTGCCCTCACTGGAGGGGTGAGGAGCAGAAAAAGCCTTGCCTGTGCAAGCACAGCTCAACAATAACAAAAACATCCCCAGGTTATCAACCCTGTGCTCAGCACAAACCCCAAACCCAGCCCCACAGTGGAAGAAAATCAACTCCATCCCAGTCAGAACCAGTGCAGCAAGGAGCCATCCTGGGCTGAGGGACATTCCTGCACCTCTGCTGACCCTGACCCACTGAGTTGCCTCCTCGCTCAGCCTCAGTGCTGGCAGCTGATGGGTTTAGTTGAACCTGGAGCTGACATTTAGGACATGGAGACACAGAACCCCCCTGGGACCTCTCTGGGGTGTGCCCCGTGTGCCCTGGAAACTCCACTGGAAATATTACAGGTGTTGGTTACAGTCTCACTGCAGTGGGTTCTGCAGTTCTTCACTAACAAGGCACAAAATGCCCAACAATCTTTTGCTATAAGGTCTTTTAAGGCCAAACTATCCAATTAAGAAATTACACCTAAATTATTTTCACTTTTAACCCAATAACTGATCGCTCAAAGTCCACAATGTGGAATTTCTGTCCAATTACACAAAACCAGCCAAACCCATGGAGAAGAAGGAAGAAGAAGGTGAAGAAGAAGGAGCAGCCTCCACCCTAAAACCTCCATCTTGCCCCATATATATTACTGTATTCAAAACCCTTAAACTCTGAGTTTTCCACCCTGTGATGTTACACATTTCTATTCAAACTCCACACCCAAAATCCCAGCTCTGTCATTCCATTTTGGAAGCTTCTCCACGGCCTCAGGTCAATGCAGTGTTCTCTTGGGGTCAGTGCCTGGCAGCACAGAAAACCCAAAATTCTCAGCAGCCAGAACTCCAACCACAGGGAGCTCTCACCCTTTTAGTGCCTGGCCTCGTTTTTCCCGGAGCTGGGGATGGGGAGGGAGGATGCCTGGAGGCTACAACACATCAGGGGCCATTCAATGGGGACAAACATCCCTATTGACAGCAGAAATGGGGCTGGGGGCTGTGAGGAGCAGAGAGCTCAGCCCTGCTGTGACACCAGAACTGACAATTTACAGCTGGAGAGGTTTAGGAACAGCCCCCTTCCCCCACTGCCACCATTATGTGCCATTAGGGTCACTGTCTTATTTTGCAGGGTTTAAGGAAAATAAATATGGTTTAATGATGCTGCAGTCTGAAATCATCATTGGGGCTACACTCACACAACCAAAGCAACACTGAGGGAAAAATGGGTGACTTTTTTGGGATTTGCCAGGGATAAATCAGCATGGAAAATGGGTGACTTTTTTGGGATTTGCCAGGGATAAATCAGCATGGAAAATGGGTGAATTTTTTGGGAGCTGCCAGAGGAATATCAGCATGGAAAATGGGCGAGACTGAGTTTTTGGGATCTGCCAGAGGAATATCAGAATGGAAAATGGGTGAGACTGAGATTTTGGGAGCTGCCAGGGGTAAATCAGCCTGGAAAATGGGTGACTTTGGGATTTTGGAAGCTGCAAAAACGGGTGACTTTTTTGGGAACTGCCAGGGGAATATCAGCATGGAAAATAGATGACTTTGGGATTTTGGGATGTGCCAGAGGAATATCAGCATGGAAAATGGGTGACTTTGGGATTTTGGGAGCTGCCAGGAGAATATCAGCATGGAAAATGGGTGATTTTGAGATTTTGGGAACTGTGAAAATGGGTGACATTTTTTGGGATTTGCCAGGGATAAATCAGCATGGAAAATGGGTGACACTGAGATTTTGGGAGCTGTCAGGGGAATATCAGCATAGAAAATGGGTGACTTTGGGATTTTGGGATGTGCCAGGGGAATATCAACATCCCTGCACTGTACTGGGTCTCTGGAGACAGGACCTGATTCTCTCCAGCAGTGCAGAGCTTGTAGAAAATGGAAAAAAAAAATAAAATAACCCAGTAATTTTTTAATTAAAAAAGGATAATAACCTCTTGTGTTAAAACTGTGAAAATCAGTCCTCTACATTTAAAAATGGGCTTGTAAAAGCATATGTGCCTTTTGGCCATTTCCTAGAATATATAGCTTTGGTCACATGGCTCTCATTAAGACACCAGAAAATGTTGTAAACTGGCATTTATAAGCTCACCATAGGAAATTTCTGTATTTTTATTTTGAATTTATAATCCCACTCCAAGATTTGCTGAAAGATATAAAACTTTACTTGAGGTTTTGGAAAGGGAATGATGTCTGAACAAAACAGTCTCCTTTTGGTAAAAACTCCCATCTGTTCAAGTTCTGACGTGTTCTTCAGGCAAATAAGATTTTTTTTTTCCTACATGTATTAAAAAAACCAACAAAGCAGATCTGGCTAAGAGCACAGTCACTGATACTTTAACTGTTAATATTTCATAACACTGCATTTTTTAAAGGTAAAATTACTTAAAATACATATAAACACACTCACTCCCATCTCTGCAGAGCTGAGGAGGCTGCTGTGGGTCCCTGGGTGAAGTTAACACTGAAAACAGGGAAGTTTTGGTCTCAAAATAAAAAGGAACATTAAAATCAAGGGAGATTTTCACCCCATTTTTTTACACTGAGGTTTGAATAACACCATCCCAGCTTGTAAATAACATCAGCAGATGGAAAACCCCCTGTTTGCCCCGAGCTCGCATCTCTGGGCAGGGATCAAAATTAGAAATAAAACAAACTAATTAACTCCTACAACGGTGAAACGAGGGTTGATGCCCATCATCCCTAAAATCCGAGGGATTTGGAGGCAGCAGGTTGTCAGAGCAGCCTGCAGGGCTGATTCCAGCAGCTCTTTCCCAAGCAGGCTGCAGGTGGCAATACATTTATTCCTGATGCTGCCTCTGCCTGAAAGCTCCGCGAGGAGGAGGAGGAGGAGGAGGAGGTTGCTCTCGAAGAAGGAATCCATGGGCAGGGAAATCTGACTGCAGGGAGGGGGGCAGGAGTGTTGGAACCCTGATTACTGAGAATTTCAGACTTTCTGTGCTGTCAGGCACTGACCCCCAAGAGAACACTGCATTTGACCTGAGGCTGTGGAGAAAGCTTCCAAAATTAAATGACAGAACTGCGATTATAAGTGAGGAGTTTAAATAGAAGTGTGCAATATCACATAGTGGAAAACTTAGAGTTGAACCTTTTAGAATAGAGTAATACATACATATATATATATATGTAAAGAAAGACAGAAGTTTTAAGGCAGACGCTACTCCTTCTTCACAAGTTTAGATAGTATCATGTAATTAGATAAAAAAGTCTACATTGCAAGCCACAAGTAGTTAGTTATTGAGTTTAAAGTAAAAATAATTTAAGTGTCATTTCTTAATTAGAAAAAACCTTGGGGAGAGAGAGGGCTCCATTTTTAGTTTGTTAAAGTGCTGTAGAACTCACAATTTGTGAAACTGTAATATAGATAAAAACTAATAAATATCTAAGTCTGAGCAAGAAATACCCTCTAGCACATTTAATCCCAACCCTGACGAAAAAAAATATAAAACTCAACATCAAGGAGGAGATCAGGTGGGTTTTCTCTCAGTGGGAAGGGCTCCTTTCTCCATGTCTCCCTCCCAGCCTGTCCCCAGCCTTGGAATTTGTGTGCTGCCAGGAGCTGAGTGGAGAATTCAGCTGGGAGATGGGCAAAATATATCCTGAAAGTGGAAAAAAATGAAATGAGGCATTTTAATTCCCCTTCCCCAACCCCATTGTTGAGCTGTTCCCCCAGGAGCAAGAATCCAGACTGGCAGCTCTCGCTAGAATAAAACTCAGATTAATTAATTAGGTGATGATTTATAACATCTCTGAGTGATTTAGAGAGCCCTCACAGTGTCCATGCAGCAATCCCATTCCTGTGGGTGCTCCAGCAGGGCTTTCTCATACCTGAAACCACCTCTGAGGGGATTTTCTGCTGGGGTTTTGCTACTCAGCCCTGGGGCAGCCCTTTTAATCCTGGGAGATGGAGGGGACAGCCTGGCACAACAGCCTGAGAATACTGGAGGGGACAAAAATCCCTTTTCCATGTGGAGAAATGCTTCTGTTAATATGGCAGCTGTGCCAGGAGGGCAGGAAAAGGCCCTGAGTCACCCAGGAGCTCAGGCAGAGCAGGGATTTCACCTGGCTGAGGCACAGGGCTCTGTCTGGAGGAATAAAATTCCCAGGCACAACAGCCTGGGAATACTGGAGGGGACAAAAATCCCTTTTCCATGTGGAGAAATGCTTCTGGTAATATGGCAGCTGTGCCAGGAGGGCAGGAAAAGGCCCTGATGTCACCCAGGAGCTGGGGCAGAGCAGGGATTTCACCTGGCTGAGGCACAGGGCTCTGTCTGGAGGTACAAAATGAGGTTGGGGAGGGCTCAGGTTCCAGGGATTCTTCACATCAGCCCAGAGGAGGGACTGGTGCTTTCTGCCTTTTTGTGTGGACTCTGAATCTTTCATCTCACCTTTGGAAAATGGCCCTCATTTGCTCTGCTGTGGGGACAGGGTTATCATTAAATAGTGGCAGGGAGTGAGTGCTTTACAATAATTTTGCAGAGCACTTGCTGTGCTCTCCTCAGAACTCCAACAACAGCTTGGTCAGCCCTGAGTGATGCCACTGGTAATTCCCCAGGTGAAGCATGCACAAGAGGGCCAAAAAGGCCCTTTTGGACAGGAAACAATGCCCTGTTTCACTGAAAAACAAGTGTTTGAAGCAAACCCTTGGTGAAGCAGCCCAGTGACACAACTCTGGATGTGTCACTGCACCTGGGAATATTCCTGAGAGCGTTCCCTGCATGCTGAGGCCTCTCTCTGCTTTCTCCACCTCACCCTGAGCTTTTTTTGGGGTTCTCATCACCAACTGAGTGATGATCTGCCCTCACAGACTCACCTGGGTTGGAAGAGACAAAGATCACCCAGTTCCACCCACACCTTCCACCATCCCAGGCTGCTCCAAGCCCTGTCCAGCCTGGTCTTGGGCACTTCCAGGGGTGCAGGGGCAGCCAGAGCTGCTCTGGGAAATCCATCCCAGCCCCTCATCACCCTCACAAAGAGGAATTCCACCCCAACATCCCATCTAACCCTATTCTCTGTGGTCTGAAGCCATTCCCTTTGTCCTCATTCCTGCCCTGCATCCTTCTGAGGCGAAACCTGCTTATTTACACCAAGATTTCAATCAGGGTCTGAAACCTGCTCCTCAACACCAAGAGTTTAATCAGGGCCTGAAACCTGCTCCTCAACACCAAGAGTTTAGTCAGGGTCTGGGTGGTGGATGGGCAGGACACCTCAACAGCCTCCAACCTTCCTTTGGGAGCTTCCAAACTGAAGAACAGTCCTGGGGTGAGCAGCTGGGGATGGAGATTTCCTTGGAAGGTGTTTCTGTGCTGACACCAGGAGGATGGAGGAGACAGACCCAGACCCAAAATGTGGCTGCTGCCTCTCTTCCCTGAGCCCATCCCAGGGAGCAAAAGGGCAAATCCAGCAATACCTCTGGCTTATCAGTGACAGGACAAATTGATACCAGACTTTTATGAGGGTGGGGAAACGTCTCTCCATAAAAAGAATCTAAATTTACCATCGTGTTAACAATTCTGTAAGAGTTTTTGGCAACTCCTAATGGAAATTTCAGGAGCAGATGGAAATATTTGGAAACGTATAGAACACATGAGCCTGCAACATCCATTTTTATTTTCTCATTGGGAGTGTGGAGTGGTTTCAGGTTGCCTTTAAAATTTTTTTTCCCCTTCTTTCTTCTGGATGCTAAGAAAAGCAAGAAGGGAAGCAGGAGATGATGGATATAGGCAGGAGGTTTTTTTTTTGGTGTTACTCACTTGATTCCCCTGTGTGGTCTGTGACAGATTTGAGGGAATGACACCAGCATGAACAACCTGGTCCTGGCTTATCTGGGAGCTGGGCAGGAATGGAAGGGCACCTGTGAGGTCCAATTCACCTTTTCCAGGTTAATTTGAGGTGGATTGCCTGTATCCACCTCCCAGGCAGCACGTGGGGTTTAATTAATGAGTGTAAAACCAGCCCCAGTGTTCTCTGATGCATGCTAATATCATGGACTACCCCTGATGCCCAAGGATTTTCCTTTCCTCGGAGAGGAAAATCCCCGGACAACACTGAAAAGGTGGATCAAATATTTCCAATCCCTGCTGCCCACAGGGCAAGAACAGCTTTTGCTTTTTAGGTGTTATAACCCATCCTAGACCAGGGAGTTTGGTGCCGCAGGATGGGAATGAATAACAGTAATAGACACACACAAAAGCTGAGGGAAAAAAGCTCCCAGCTGCCAAATTTCTGGACCTCTGCTGATCAGGAATAATCAGGAATGAAGGAGTTTTTCCACTTCTCTGCTGTCTGAGCAGCACAAGGGCCAATGCACGGCCTTCCCTGCTGCTCTGCTCTGCTCTGGTGGGTCGGGGTTCGGTGTGGGGAGCTCATCTGGAACCCGAGGCGTTTCCCGAGCTGTTTACATTGTCCCGCTTCCACCGGAGCTCGGCGGCTCTTGGAACATCCATCCCTAAAGCCTTTAATTAGGAGAGACTTCTGGGGCTGGTGGTCGAGGCTTTTATTGTGCTTGGAAGGGCCCGGAGCAGAGGCCCCTGGGCCAGCGGCGGCTCCACAGCGATCCCAGAGCCCCGGGATGGGGCTGGGGCAGGAAAGGGAGGAAACAGAGCTGGGTGATGACAGAGGAGCTCCTCTCACAGCCACCCGAGCAGCCCTCGGGGACAAGGAGCCTGCAGCCCCCAATATGTCCTGCAGAGCTTCCCCTGCACCTCCTTGGAACCGCGGCCTTGCCCAGCATTGCTGTCACCCTCCAGGGGCAGCTCGGTACCATTGTCCAGGTCATCCCTGATGCCTCAGGGTTCTGCCTTTTATATTTTTCATCTATTTGTAATCCTGCAGTTCTTCAGTGTGTAACTAAACTCCATGTACAGTGTGAGCTGCTGCTTTCCCATTTGGGGCAGACACAACAATTCGTCTCCTGGCAATCAAGGACACCTCACTGCCTCAGAGATGGGAATAAAAGTGAGCTGGGGCAGCAAACTTGGGGTCAATGACTTCATTAGCTGGAGCTGTAATTTCAAGATGAGCCCCCAATATGTCCTGCAGAGCTTCCCCTGCAGAGCTTCCCCTGCACCTCCTCAGGAACCGCGGCCTGG
>JAWMQZ010000057.1:2278567-2290603 GCA_035584835.1 Tangara arthus | reverse complement strand
AATCAGCCTTCTGAAACATGGAGTCAAGATTCTCATCTCTTCCCTTGTCCTGGGACCCCTGTGAACACCACCACAGACATTTATCTTTGCTCTAGCCCTGCACTGGGCATGCAGGCAGACCCATCTCCTGCCCTGTTACACTTTATTTCCTTATTTCTGGAGCAGACACAATGGATGGCAGGAACCCAGCTCCAACAAGAACACTGAAACTCCTGAAAGGGGTGACACAGCCAGACCAGGACAGGGGAACAGCACAGATTGTGGCACCAGAGCTGTTAAGCACCAGGAAAACACAGCACTGCTGCTTTCCCCACCCCTATGGGTGCCAAACCCATTCTGGGCTTCATTTAAAGTGATTTTATTCCTGGTGCGCAGCAGTGGTTACTGCAGCTTGTGTTGGCAGCAGAGACCAGGTAACTTAACTGGCCTCAGCTCACCTCAGGCTGCTCCCACCCACTCTGGGGGCAACACAGCAGGGTTTGGGGTCACCATGCAGGGGTTGGGGTCACCATGCAGGGTTTGGGGTCACCGTGCAGGGGTTGGGGTCACCATGCAGGGGTTGGGGTCTCAGGGCTCTGTGCTGGGCCACAGACTGGTGTTAAATAAGTCAGGTGTCACTGCTCTCTGTGGGACTGGGCCATTCCCTGTGCTGGGCACTGGGGGGTTCCAGGCACACAAGAGCCAGGCCAGTGGAGCTGAGCAGGCTGGACAAGCATCAGGGTGTTCTTCTGATGCCTGAGAGGCTTCCTAGATCAGAGGCTAGGCAGAGTTAAAAGAAGAATAAAGTGGGTATTTATTAAAGGTATTCAACAGATACACCTTGGGCAGTGCAAGAGCCTCCCAGAGGCTAGGCAGAATTAAAAAAATAAAGTGGGTATTTATTTATTATTGTTTTCAATAGATACACCTTGGGCAGTGCAAGAGCCTCCCAGAGGCTACACCCAGGATGGACAATGGCCACGAGTTTTTTATACAGATATAAGTTTGGTCTATTTGCATATCAGGAGTTAATTGTTCAATTATAGCTTCAGGTAATGAAGTCACTCACTCCAAGCTTGCACCTCCCAAATTCACTGTTATTGATATTTTTCAGAGCCTGAGATAGTAAGGTGTCCTTGAGTTTCAGACCCAGAAACTCTTTATTCTGAATAAAATGGGAGAACAGCAGCTGACAGCCTGTGGAGTTTTGGAGTTACACACTAAAGCAGTACTGATCTGAAAATACAAGCCCTAAAACTTAAGGCATCACTTCCACTTGGTCCTGAAGACAAAAATCTGCACCTGAGGACACCAACAGAGAGAGGATCCTGTGCATAGCTGGCATGGTTCCCAGGGGACTGCCCCAAGCTGTGGGGTACCCCACCCACCCCAGGGCAGATTGGGGATCCCCTGCCCTGGAACCTCAGCTCAAATCCCCAGATCCTCCCATCCATCCCTGCCACTGCTGGAGTCAAACCCAGCAGGGTCACTTCAGCTGCTTCCTGAGTGATTTCATGTGACCTGATAAGGATTATCTGCACTCAGGGCTTCCTCTGGGTCCCTGGGGATCCCACAGAGCCCCATCAAAGGCTCCCTGAGCTGGGCTGCAGACCTGGCTGCTCCTCAGCAGTACCAGCAGCAGCGCAAGTCTGGCCTGGGCCAGGCTGATATTAACTGTAAAAATCATTTTCAGACTCCGTAGACACAGGAAAGCCTTTGAAGGGAATAAATATCTAACCTCACTTGCAGAGGCACATATTTGACTGTATTACCTCATCTCAGCTGCAAACTGTCCAGCTCACAGCTGGTCCTCCTGATTTCTTCCCCTTGCAAAAGTGCATCCAGCTCTCCCCAAAGCTGCTTTAACAGCCTGTTTAACTGGTGATGGCCTTGGCTGTCTGCTCCCTGTTTTAGATGAACAAAGCAAACTTGAAATTTTTTATGTATCGCTTCAACCACTTTATTCCTTGCTGGAGACACCTGGTTATGGCATTGCCATTTCATAGCTGCTGTAGAGTAGATTCTCTTTATAGCAGTCAGGATTTTTCTGCTCACTTAGTCCAGTTTTCAGTCTGGTTAAGCTCCAATGACTACAGGAATTATTTTTATTTCCAGTGCTGCATGCAAGTCAGCTTAGAAGCTGGCTTGATTCAGTTTCCAGGCACTTGGCCCCTATGTTTCACAAAGTTATGGGTAGGAATGGTATTCCAAGAGAGCTTCTGAAGGGAAAAAAAACAAGGCAGCAAAGAGAGGGAATGGAATAAAATATCTTTCAACTCAGCAGTTAATGTCTGGTCTGGGGTTTTAAGTTTTCCACCAGTTCAGGAAATAACATCAGGAAGGTTCAAGGTAACGAGGATACAAGAGCCAACCTTCCCCATCTTTAGCCATAAAATGGTCCAAAATTTGCTGTTCTTATACACAGCAAAGAGAAAACCCCTGACCTGCCCCATACCCTGCAAGGTTCTGCAGGAATCACCCTCCTGGGGCATCCTCATGGGCACTGCACATGGGACATGGATTGCTGAGCACATCAGGAATGGCAAACCTCTACAAGCCCTGGCTTTGAGGAGTTTTGAACAGTTACAACTCCATGAACCTGTGAAAACTCCTGAAATCAGGAATTGCAAACCTCTACAAGCCTTGGCTTTGAGGAGTTTTGAACAGCTACAGCTTCATGAACCTGTGAAAACCCCTGAAATCAGGAATTGCAAACCTCTACAAGCCTTGGCTTTGAGGAGTTTTGCACAGCTACAGCTCCATGAACCTGTGAAAACCCCTGAAATCCAGAGGAAAACTGAGGTAGGGTTGCTCTTTGTAAAGTGCACCACAGAAAGTAGAGACAGCACTAATGTAGGGTTCAAAACTACTGTCAGGTGTGTGGTTAGCGCTCTCAGGACTTCTTGCATCCCCCAATAAATCCATTTATGACCTCAAGAATGCATGTGTCAAACCAGACAGTCTCCTGCAAAGAGGTAATTCAGTGTGTGTGTTGGGTAGGTCACCCCTGTGGTCTCAAATAAGACATTTACAAAAACCCCAATCTAGCTTAGCTTGAAAATGAAGGATCTTTCATCTGTAGTAACAGAATATAAATTCTATTGATTTGCCAGCTGGTACTTAGTCTATAGAGTGAAAAAGATGCACATTTTCCAGGTTTTCTCTATCATTCCAAAAGGTAAAGCAACTTCCTCCCTCAGATTCCCCCTGAATCAGAAGAGGGAAGAAGGGCTGTTATGGAAATGTTGAATTTGCCAGGATTTTGATAAGGACATGGAAGCAGACACAGCCACCCTGGCATCACAGATGACAGAGGCAAAGCAGACTAGTGACCAACACCACATACAGCAAACACAATCCAAAGTAATTCAGGTCAAAAGTGCTGTGTTTTCCTCTTTCATTTATAAAGCAAGACAGGAAATGTATAAAAGCTGACAGGATCATTAGGGATTTTATAAATGCTGCTTCCTGTGGTACAGAAAAAGGAAAGGAGGGAGGCATGGGGCCAAATTATGTGCTGGAGCAGACACACAGGGCTGATGCAGAGCAATGCTCTGCAAACTGGTGGACCTGCACCCAGAAGGATAAGGTGATTCAGGATCTGGTCTGCTGTGAAAATCAGGGCAAAAGGTTTTCAAAAAGCTTAAGACCTGTCCCAGAGGGCAGGTGCTGAGGTGGTGCTCCCCAAGGAAGGCCCCAGCACCTGCACATTCCATGAGTCAGCAGCCCTGGCTCCAACCTGAAACCCGGGACAGGAGGCCCCAGGATGGGAGGGGGAGTTGGTTTTGTTTTATTTTCTTCAAGGCTTTCTCTATGAAAACAGAACCTCCTACCAACATCAGACATTTCACCGAGCTGACAAAGTCAAATACTGAATTTTGGCACTTGGCTTTGGTATCCAGTACCCCTCTGCAAGTCGTGCTCTGGGAATCTGGAGGGAGCAGGGCTAGCAGGGAGGCAGGCTGCTGTTTGTCTTGGAAAGCTGCACACAAACCCAACGTGAAGCATCACTCAGCACACTCCACTCTTCATTCTGCTTTCATCCCTGGCTGCAGGCAGGGAGCCCAGTGGGCTGATGCAGCTCCAAAAGCCTCCTGCCTCTGCTCAGGGCTGGCTGGGCATGGCTCAGAGGGTGGTGAGCAAGCACCCTGTGCATCACTTGGTCTGGATATTCCTTTATGGTTATTGTAATTTTCCTTTTCTTTTCTGTCCTATTTAACTGTGTTTATCTGAACCCACAAGTTTTACCTTTTTTTCTGATTCTCTCCCCCATCCAGGGACTTGGAGTGACCTGCTCCAGTGCGAGGTGCCCCTGCCTGTGGCAGGGGTGGGACAAGATGAGTTCTAATGTCCCTTCTTGTGATGGTGTTCACAGGGGTCTGAGGATGAAGGAAGAGATGAGAATGTTGACTCCATGTTTCAGAAGGCTGATTTATTATTTTATTATATATATTATATTAAAACTATACTAAAGGAATAGAAGAAAGGATTTCATCAGAAGGCTAGCTAAGAATAGAATAAGAAGGAATGAATAACAAAGGTTTGTGGCTTGGACTCTCTGTCCGAGCCAGCTGACTGTGATTGGCCATTAATTAGAAACAACCACATGAGACCAATCACAGATGCACCTGTTGCATTCCACAGCAGCAGACAATCAATTTTGTTCCTGAGGCTTCTCAGCTTCTCAGGAGCAAAAATCCTAAGGAAAGGATTTTCCATAAAAGATGTCTGTGACACTGCACCTTGTGAGAGACCCCAGGGTCACCATCACTGGCACTGTGATGCCTCTCACCAGCCCTGGGGAGAGGTGCAGGAGATGTCAGCGGAGTCACTTTGCAGACATCAGGAGCTGGGGATAAGGATGTTGAGATACCAGCACTGGGGCTCTGTGGAATGAGCAGTAGCTCCCACTTAGCTTTTATTAGCCAGATTCATCATGTGCCAAGCACGCAGGAGGAAAATCAATGGCAGGAACTGAAGTTATGGACACTGATCCGGCAGCTGGAGCTGCTTCCCAACGCCTTCTGCAGCCAGTTCTCAGGGGCCTTGTGCAGACAGTATGCGGATCTTCCCAGAAGAAGCTCTGACTGATGAAATTATAGATTTACAGGGATTTGTGGACACCTTAGGGCAGAGGGCAAAGCCTTTTCTCGCAGAGAAGCATCCCTGGATAGACCCAGCTGCATTCCCACCCCCAGTACAGAGTTCACTCGTGCTGCTGCACCTCCCTTTTGGGATACCAGTAACTACATGAGAGCCTGATTTCTTCCTCCCAGCTCAGTCCAGATCTGACATCTTTTATAAAAATTTAAATCCCAACCAAAGGTAACACTCAGACAAGGACAGAGCCCAGACGTGGCTCAGTCTTGACGACTTTATTAAAGTTTTAATATTCCTTTCACCTCCAGCTAATCTGGCAGTCCTGATTGGGACAAGGAGAAGAAAATCAGGCTGAGGAAATGATGAGCACCGTGCCTGGAGCTGAGTTCCAGTGAGGACTCCACTCCCTGGCTTGGCTGCTCCCATGCCCCCATTTTTTGCCACATTTGGCATCTTTTTTTTGGGAGAGAGGGCATCCTGTTGAGCCCATCTCTGGCTGCCAGTGTTAATAACACCCTTACAAAAACAGTTCAACCGGGATGGATGGATTTGCTGGAAACGCCCGCACCTCCTGCAGCTCCTGCAAGGACATATTTTAGAATGGAAATGAAACGCTGAGTGAAACCTGATTTGCTTTAAAAATAACTGTGGAGGTTGAATTGTTTTGTGCTGGAAGAACAAATAAACAAACAGAAGGCGCAGGTTTGAGGAACGAGAGCACGCTGCGTGTGACACTTTTAATACAGAGTTATGGATGGCACCGTCGCGGGAGAACATCCTGGTGGGATTGTGGAACACGGCTGCTTGTGCAAACAACTGCATCACCAACCTGCAGGCCGGGGGATTATTAATGAGCACTTCATCAGCACCTTCTTTTGCAGAATTTCTAATGACTGCTTAAAAAAATATGTAAATATGGAGCCGTGCTTTGGCAGCCTGTGCTGGTAGCACCGAGGGCTCTGCCAGTGGGAGTGTGGCAGGGCTGGGTCTACCAGGACTGTTGGGTTCTCTGCCCCTGGGCCCTCCCAGGAGCAGTTCTCTGAAGCAGTTCTCTGTCAGGAAAAGGAGACACACAGGATTTTTTTGGTCTTCAGGTTCTTGTCTATTATCATCTTAACTAAAGTTTTGCGTGCTGTCCACGCCAGGCTCAGCACACTGGAAAAGCACCACAAAAATGGCCAACAATTTCTTGTTACAAGGTCTCTTAAGACTAAACTGTCCAATTAAGAGCTGACACCTGGATTATTTTCCCTTTTAACCCAATAACTGATCCCAAAGAGCCCCAATGCAGACTTTTCTGCCCAATTACAAAATGCCAACCAAACCCATGGAGAAGAAGGAAGAAGAAGCATGAAGAAGAAACCCAGGACAACACCCTGTGCCCTCCATCTTGCTGCCATCCACAACACACTAAAAATCCCAAAACCTCAATTTCTCACCAAGTCATACACCTACACTACACTCTATAATCTATTTCACACTTTTGTGGATTCCAGTCTGTCTTGAAGTTCAGGAAACTTTCTCCATGAATGAGGGTCAAAGTCAGAGCTCCCCTGGGGGTCAGGGCACCCCAGAGCAGACACAGAAATATTCCCAGTGCCCTGGGTTTCCACAGCAGCAGGAGCATTGGGTGCTCCCTGAGCTGTCCATCCCTCTGCAGAGTAAGACACTCTCAGGAAGGTGGTGGCTTTGGCAGCTCCTGCCACAGGGACCTTTGACAAACCCTTTCCCCACGTGTGAGAATGGAGTTGTGGCCACCAGAGCTCTGAATGTTGAAGGTAAATGGTTCAGGTCACGCTGCCCATGGCAGGTGGTGGAACATGATGACTTGTAGGGTTCCTTCCAGCCCATTCCATGACTCCATGATGAAAAACAGTGTCAGGGAGTATTCCAAATGGAAAAGGGAGGATTCCTCTCCACAAGTGTTGAGTGACAACTTCAAACCTGTTCCTTTCCAGCCAACCTGGGAGAGGTGCACTCAGATTTTGTGTTTTAAGTGTTTCCTCATCCAACCTGGTGCTATCTCTTTAGCAGGCAGGCCCCTCTCCCCCTCTACAATAATTTCCCGTTTGTAGAACCAAATTTTATCTTCAATTCTTCTCCTTCATTCTAATAATAACAAGGAGACGTTTGGAGTGTGGCTTCCCAAGTGATTCATTCACTAAATGCTGTTGATTGTGACCTCACACCAAAGGTAGGCAGCAATTTGGGTTTTTTTTTGTCAGAGATAACAGTTCTTTTGCACGGGGATGAACTCATTATGGGCTGTAGGACTGGGACACGATTATTTGCAGACACCTTTCTGCTGATAGCAACGCAGAGATGAGGTAAAGTAATGGGTTGGGGCAGAACTCATTAAACGTGGAGTCAGAACAATGGGCCCTCCCAGCCTTTAACTCCTTAGATTCATCTGGATCTTTCCATCTCCACATCCTCCAGCCGCTGGAGACTAAAACAACAATGGGCTGAGGGCGGCAAGAGAAGCCAGGCAATTATTTCAGTTCGTTAGGAATTTAATGAAATTCTCCCCGTCTGAGGCAGATAACAGCACCAGGAGTGAATTGGGTCTCTGAGGCTCTGACGTGGGAGACCAAAATGGGAGAGGATCAGTGAGTAACTGCTCCCCTCTGGGGCTGGCACTGGCTTCAGGAGGAGCCCTAAATTCAAGCACTGACACACCTTGAAGGGTCTATCAGCATCCACCTACAGGTGCTTGGGGTGCCCACAATTCAGCACCCAAACACAGACTTAGACAATTGTCTGGGCCTTACATTCAGCTGGTGCAGGTTCTTTTCATGTCTCCTGGATTCCTTTACATGTCTGGTTTTTTCTATTGGCCCTGCAAGTGCAAAAAGGCTGCTGCAATAGCTAATTCTTTCTCTTCTGAAGTTTACTTTATCGTCTTGGTCTCATTACTGCCCATCGTTTCTTATAGGGTCTTTATTCAGAAGATGAAAGCAGAAGGGTGTGGGAAGGGAAGGGAAAGAAAGGAAAAAAAACCTTTTCTAGGAAAAAAAGGGAAAATAATTCATTGAACTACATGGATTTTATTATTTATGCACCATACTTGGGAATACTAACATGAGCTGAGAAGAGAGAAAAATTAAAGTAGAGATATCTCTGCTGCCAAGGGGAAAAGTCCCTCAGCACCTCATTGCTTTCCCACTTCTGCTGTGCCTTAGGGAGGAGGGTGCCCAGAAGAGCAGAGCCAGATTAGCAAATCCAGGCTGAGGGGATGGTGGCATTGGCTGTGCCACTGCTGCCACTTTGTCAGAACCCAGGACATCCCTCTGGCTGCCCTGGAGGGCTCGAGCCCCTTGCTGGGGGCTCAGAGACCTTGGCACACAGCCCAAGCCCCCTGTGCCTTTGATTTTAACCCATGGAGAAAAATTACCAACTTTATGTGAAGGTTTACAAGCCACGAGAGTTTGAGTAGAATGATAGTTAGTTTGTCACAGGATGGAAAAACTGAATTTTGGGATTTTTAGAATGGGGGTTCAGAAGCCAAGATGGAAGGATTTGGGCATGGCTTGTCCTTCTCATTTCTTCTTCTTAGCCTCCATCTTCTGGGTGATGGTGGCACTTTTGGATTGGGTTTAGAGGAGAAACTCACTGTCTAACATAGGTGATAAGTATTGGAAAATTATTGTAAATAATGTACATGTAGTTTTTCGTATAAAAAGATAACACCACCTCTGGGGCAGTCAGTGTGCCATGGACTGACCTGCTGGACTGACCTCAGCGGGTCAGAAAAAAGAATGTTATAGATAACAGAAAAAAAGAATGTTATAGATAATAAATATAGATATCTATTCTCTGTAGACAGAGAATAACCAACCTTGAAAACCACAGCCAGAGAATCCTGACTCCTTCTTAGATCTCGGGGCTGGGAAAAGGAGACTTTCCAACACCTTGGGGTCATCCTGATCACAGAGACCCCGAGATCACTTCTGCTGCAGGGCAGGGGTGCTGTGGCACAGGTGGCAGTGGCAGACATGGGCACAGCTCCACCCAGCTCATCCCTGCACAGTGGGAGCTGAAAATACCAAATTTGCCTTTCAAGAGCTTTTTCCTGGTGTAACTCTCCAGTTCTCTCTCGTGCCAAACATTGCAAGAGCCTGTAACAACTGACATTTCTGTCAGAGCAGAGTTCCAGGTGCCCTTTCCTGGCACACATCCCCTGAGTTCCCACATTCTCTCATTTCCAGGGGCCAGAGCTCCCATTGCCCAGGCTGCCTTGCACCTCAGATTTTGCCATATCTGAAGCTGCCCTGGACAAAGCAGCCAGTCCAGCCCTGAGACCAAGGGAAACACCTCCAACTTTTATCAATTCCATCACAGTGCTGACCACAGCAAGTTTCCAAGGGTTTTTACACTCCTGTCTGAGCCTGACCTTTTTTCCCTTTTTTTTTTCCCTTTCTGTTCTCCCTGCAGTTAATACAAATTGTTTTTTTCCTTAATAACTTAGCTGGAGTCCCATGGACAGAAGAATTTTGTCCCCCCTGCAATTGCAGCCTGTACTTACCTGCACTTAGAGGTTACTCAGAGGTCCCCACTGAGGGAAGGGAGGACGATGAAGACCTGCAAACCTTGAATGTTCAGTGAACTGCTGTGTCCTTTATAGAGAATAAAATTCACAATTTCGCTGTTTTAGGATCCTCTCCATTTTCCATCTACTTGTTGAAATTCAACCTGAATCCCAGCACTCACACCCAGGCAGGGACCTCAAAGAGGACACGCTTGGAGGTGTTTGAGGGATGGCTTTGACCTGGAAATGACACCCACCCTTGTGGGATCAGGGACAAGCTGGGGTGATGCTGCCCCAAAACCCCACAGCCCCAGCTGCAGGTTGCACACACAGCCCAGCAAAGAGGGGCATTTTTTTTTTTCTCTCTGTTGTTTCTTGCAGGTGAATTCCTCAGCCATCTGCAGAGAATTTTCCCTTCATGGCCAGGAGCACATGGCCCAGGGCTTGGTGAGGGTGTGGGTTTAACTCCCCCCTTCCTCCCCCAGGCTGAACAAAACCTTTGCTTGAGAGATCAGCTCTGGGCTTTGCAAGAAAAGCAATTTTGGGGTGTGTGTGAGTGTGTGTGTGAGTGTGTGTGTGTGTGTTTCTCTTTTCTTTCCATCATACTAATGAAATTTGCAGACACGGAGAGGAAACTGAGAGTTATTTATAGGAGTGAGAGGAATGTGAGGCCTAATTGTGCTTAGTCTATTGCTCAGTATGTGATCTGTTTGCTATTACCCTTCCCAGTCCTGCACACAGGTCCTGGGGGGGTTAAGTGGAACACAGACATCTGATGAAGGGAAAGGATCAGGTGGAAATGTTTGCAAGCTTTAAGGGCTAGTGAGACAAGGAGGCAGGGGCATTTTTAGGGTTAATTAAGTTGGGAAATTAGGATTTGTTAAAATGTTTTCATTTCCTAGTTCCTTTTTCCCAGTTTCAAGGTTTCTGTGTCCCTGTCTATGATGTGCTGGGGGTGATGCACAGGGTGAGGGTTTAGGAGCTGAGGCTTTGCCCTCCCCTCCTTTGCCTACCTCACAATCATCATCCCAGCTCTGAAGGGCTGGGGATAAAGGGCTGAAATGTTCTGTAGGAACAGAGCTGGTGAATCCTTGCACTTTTCCACCTTGTTTTACACAGAGACCTCTCCAGCTGGCCCCTAACCCCAGAGCAGCCCTGCTGCATCCTTCCACTGCATCAGGAGCCACTCTGCTGCCCACAGCCCCCTCTGTGTGCCCTTCACTGTCCCAGATGTGAGAAATGATCCTCACTTCTAAAAGTTTAGAAGTTTTATTAAAACCTTATCAAAAATACAACAGAAGGCTGAATAAAGAAAATATTATAGCCCTGGGAGCAAAGGATTTTTTCCCACCAAAGGAAAAAAAAATCCAAAGGATTTTTTTGGTGCTCATCTACACAATGGAGGTTTCACCTTTTAACCCTTTAGCCCCTCCCAAAATTTTGTCAATCAACTTCTCCTTCACTGTCCAGTGGTGGAGATCACTTTGATTGGAGGTCAGCTGTTGCCCTCCCAAATGTCCCAAACCCCATAATAACAACACAAGGTGGGGTAAAATATAACTATAAATCTATCAAACTTCTCATAACAAATACATAATATTTGCCTTTTAATTGTGAGAGTCAACCCTGGCATTGCTCATCTGTCACACAGACATGGGGGACAAATAGGGCCAGGGGCACAGGGACCCCTCTGTGGGGCAGCCCCAGGGTAAAGCTGAGCCTGGAGCTGGGCTGAGCCTGGGGACCTGAGCTGCTGAGCTAAGCCTCGTGGAAAAAAGAGGAAAAGTCAGATGTGCAACCTGATACAGCTGCTAACATCTGCCAGGCAGGAGAGGAGCACTCCACAGCTCAGGACTGAGCTGCTTTCTGCTGCTTAGCACCATCCACTCGTGCTGGAATATTCCATTCCTACAGGTTTGGAGAGGCTCTGGAGGATCCTGTCACCTCTCCTGGGTCAAGGTTCCTCAGCTTTCCAGACAAACACTTTTCCCAGGATGTTTTGCCAGATGCCATGGTGACTCACCCTTGTCACTCCTCTTCTCTGGGACAGCGACACTGAGAGGGAAAAACAAACGGTGTTTACTGCCCTGCCCAAAATGGGCTTTGACACCATGAGCAGGGTTTGGAAAGACAGAAATAGAGGAGTGATTATGGAGTGCATTGCAATTAAGAGACAGCCCTCAGGATCCTCCTGCAGAGGAGGACTGGGCTCCATCCAGGCTGCCTGCCCTGCATGGGATGGGTGTAAAGCTGCTGGAGAGTTGTGAGGGATGCAGGACTCTGCTCCCAGCTGGGCTCACCAGCCAGTCTGCCCCTTCCCTGTGCCTGTGTTCACAGGGGTCTTATGTTGAGGGAAGAGACGAGGATCTGACTCCATGTTTCAGAAGGCTCGATTTATTATTTTATGATATATATTATATTAAAACTAT
>JAWMQZ010000057.1:2248189-2266563 GCA_035584835.1 Tangara arthus | reverse complement strand
AACCTCAGATTGTATCCAGGTAGGAATGCTTGGCTCCTCCCCTGGGCAGAGCATCTCCCCATGGGATGATGGAATTTTATCAGCCATGCAGGGACACTCACTGGCCCATGAACAGAAGAGATCTCTTGGAGGGAGGATTGGTTGTAGAAAAGATAAAGAAAACTGCCCAATGAACAGAAGAGAACTGCCCCACCTCTAACAGGTGGCAATAGAATACACACACCAGCCACATCTTGCATTTCCAACATAACCTGATCCTGCAGCAAGGTGTGCAGGATCCTTGCAGGGCACTGTGTTTCCCCTCTGCATGTCCACACCAAGAGGCTTGAGGATTCAGGTGCTAGCCCTGCTCTCAAGATACCTTCCCTGAGACAGGCTGCTGGCCTTACCTTGCTCTAACACTTTATTGCCTGTTGAATTATGAAAGCACTGCTTGTATCACCTGGCAGATGGCCACAGAGCTGCCTCTCAGCTGCTCTTTAACTCCTGACTCCCAGGTGTTGCATGCATTAGCCTGGTCTGCTCTGCAGCTGGAGCCAGGCTGTGCCCGTGGGCTGTGCTAAGGTGGGGTGCCAGAGCCCTGGGGAAGCCCTGGCCCTGCAGAAAGCAGCCATCCCTGGGCCCTGCTCCCCTCAGGGGGCTCTGGTGCTGTACAGTGGGCAGAGGGTGTCCCCTGGGCCAGCAGCACGTGGGGCTGGACACACCAGTGTCCTGTGGGGAGCCCTGCCAGGCAGGACAGCTTGGCATCCCCATGTCCTGGGCCCTCGAGGCCCTCTGGTCTCTCCACAACCTGGCACTGCTGATCCAGAGCAGAAATGGGCTTCACAGAGCTCCATGGCTGCCCAATGAAGTGCTGCACTCGTGAGCCAGGCACATCCCCTGGTACCCTTCCTCTGCCACAGAAGCACAGGGCTGCAGAGCAATAAACCAAAGCCGTGCCATTCCCCACCTTTGTTTTTTGTCTCTGATGCTGTGGGTTTGCTCCTGGGCACTGGAACCCCACAGATACATCTGCAGGAGCTGGGGCTGCACTGCAGGTGCCCAGTGACAACCAGGGGTGGGCTCAGCCAGGGTTTGATTCCCTCTTTTGCTGTCAGAAGTGATTTGTCCCTAGAGAGCTCTCACAGTCCTTGCCTTGGCACAGCCCAGCCAGCATGGTTTTGGCAAACCAGGAGTGGCCAGGGCTGGTTGGCAGAGCTGCTCTGGTGCAGAGCTGATGGCTCAGACTGCCCAGTGCCATCTCCTTCGTTCCCAGTGAGTGCTGGGAGAGACTGGGGAAGGCAGCAGGGCCCTTCTTCCAACCTAGTGCTCAGTTGCTCTCTGATGGCCCATCTTGTGTTTATCCATAATTACATTGTGGTGACAGGGCTACAGTTTCCAAACCCATACACAAATGCTTTATAACCCATGGGAATGCTTTCCCATTCGTTAAGGGGCGCAGGCTGGGTCCATTTCCCCTGGTCCTGCACAAGCCAAGCGTGGGGCAGCATCTCAAGGCTGGTCCCCTCTCTGCTGGGGACCTGCCCTGGAGTGACGCCACCTCTTTCCCCTGCATCATCCCTCAGGCACTCTGGAAATGGAGGCAGAGGGTACTGGGGTAAAATTTTCCATCGGAAAATGTATTTTTTATCAAACTACAATATCAGAATCAGCATGTAGCCATGGAGCCAACATTCAGGTGGGAGAATATTGAAGCAAATGATTCTGGCTTCTGTCTGTCGACAGTGTCCAGGAAATTCAAATGTGTCTCTTTGATTTGATGTGTTTTGACTTTTATGTTTTAATTTAATATCCAGGTTGTATTTAACATTTTATTATGGTTCGTGCTGGAGAAATTAAATACTTTTTCCCTTACTGCGGCAAAATTCCTGAATATTTCCCAGTGAAATGCCAGGGCTTGGGTTTTTCCTGAGTCCTGTCCTGCAGGTGATTTTGATTCACTGAGTTCAGTGCTAGACAAAACTTTTCATTTAGGAACCTTGCACAAACCAGATAATGGTTTCTATTAGGCAGTTTCTGAAAATTCATGGCTTTTTGGTTATATGTGCCTTGGAAATACCCTGGAGCAGGTTTGGGGATCTGGGGAAGCAGCACGTGGCCTTGTCTGGTATTTGGAGGTGCTGCAGAGGCAATGTAGAGGTAGATTTATTTATGGCTTTGACCAGACCACTATCAGAATCAAGGGTGACCCCCATGGCAGGGAGAAATGATGAGGAGGACTCCATTGGCATCAGAAGGCTAATTAATTACTTTATTATACTATATTATTCTGTACTATATTACACTACATCCAAACTCAAACTGCACAAGCACTTAACCAAATCTCCTGACTGCCTCCTGACCAGCTGTCAGGACACAGTTTGCAGAGATTGGTCAAGAAAACAAAACACTCACACCAGAATCCAATCAAGCAAATTCCTTCAGGTAAATAATCTTCCAGCACATTCCACATGTTCCAAAACACAGGAGCAGTAAATGAGATAAGAATTGTTTTGATCTCTGTGCTTCTCCAGGAAAAACCTGAGAGAGAGAGAATTATGTCTCTCTCTGTTCAGAGAACGTGAATGCCACACAAGGTGGACTCAGAGTCAGGAGTTTTCACACTTTTATAAGTTTTGGTTCATTTCCATATTGGGGTTAATTGTCCAATTCCAGCTCCAGGTTCTGCAGTCCCATCCTCCCAGTTTGCTCTCCTCAATTCCCTGCTGTTTGCATTTTTTGGGCCTTTTGGGCCTTTTTGTTGTTTGCACTTTTTGGGCTGAAGCTGCAGCGGTGTCCTTGGTTCTGGGGCTGGAAAAGGATGGGTTTGAGTGACTGAGCTGTGAGGAGAACTTGCTGACACTTTATGTGGAGTTCAGAGTTACCAATGCAGTACAGAATGTTGAAAACATGAAAGGTAAAACTTCAGGCATCACTCCTAATTAGGAACACTTAAGGCATCACTCTTAATTAGAGGTTATTGCTCTTCATCACTGTGGTCACAGACTTCTTTAATGGACAAAACCTGACAAAAAACCCACTCCTCCCAGTGCTGCCAGCCTTGCCTGCCCTTGATTTGAGGGGCTGAGATGGACACTTCACTCATTTTCAGCTGGGAAAAATCTCTTTTCTTGCTTTGCTGTACTTTGGTCAATTCAGCGGTGAATGACTCAAGGTTACTCTGATTAAATTAGAAGTTTCAGGTAGTGTGAATCTGATCTTTTGAACAAGAAGCAGAGAATAAAAAGAAAATGATGCATTTCTCTCTTCTCTAGAATTCCTTTTTAAATGGAAGTATTTTTAATAAAATAACTTATTGGTTTCTGGGCCATAGGGTGGAATCTCTTCTATATGGCAAGGAAATTTCTTTTCCTGGAATATTAACTACTTAAGGGTTGAGTGTCAGTCTTGCACCATTTCCCTCAGGTATAAAGATTTAAAAAGAAAGCAGTTTGGTAAAACTATGTAAAATTAAGAATGCAACTCTCTGCAAACTGGGCTAAAGTAGGACTGGGTTCAGAGCCAAGCCAAAATCCCATATGAGGCTAATCCCAAAATGAGAGACCACCCTGGTTTATCCTCACCCACTGCTGCTGGAACGTGCGCACCAAAGGTTTTGTGGGAATGTAGCTTTTTCCTGTGTCACTATCAAATTCCTCTGTTTATGGCTGTGTGAAAGGGGTAATTAAAGGACAGGAAAGCTGAATCCAGTTTCCTCAGTTTCCCTGTTTGCTGAACTTTCTTATTTAACCCAGTGCTGCTTTTGTTTTGTTTCTTTGCTGACTGAAGTTTCTCCCAAGGAGATTTCAGGGCATTTTTAGCCAGGCCAAAAAAAAAAAAAAAAATCTCAATTTTTGCAAAATTCTATTAGCCAATATTAACCTAATGATCTACTTAAACTGCAGGGAGGGAGATAAGGTTAGATAACAAAAAAAAAAAAAAAAAACAAAAAAACCCAAAAACAAAAAAACCCAACCAATTAACAGAATTAGGCAGTAATGAGGAGGCCTAGAAAAGTGTAGGATGTCACTTGTGGATGTCCAGGCCAATTCCCATCCACAGGAATGGAGCTGCCCTCAGACAAGCTCTCAAGCTTTGTCCACTCCCATTTCCCCAGGCAGGGCAAAAATTTGTCATTGGCAAAATCAAGATTAAATCAAGCCTGAGTAATGTGAATGGAGATCTGAAGTTATCCTGGCACAGAGATCCATTTCCTGCTCTGACAGATTTAGAAGCGCTCAGGTTCCTGCTGGGACTGGAAAGTTGTTTCAGAACATCTTTCCTGTGATGCTCAGAAAAGCATGAGCAAACCTCCTGCATGTTTCCCCCCACTATTTACTCACAACCAGTTTGATTTGTGGCCAACATTGTCCTTTGGCTTAAATAACTCTCTCTCCCTTCCCTGGGGCTTTACCTGGGCTATTTATAGCAAGCAATCCCTTTCCTAGCCTTTTCCTGCTTTTTCCTAGCCTGAGCAAAGCTATTTTAGCTTCTCCTCCCCCTCCCTGATTGCCCCACATCTTCCTCTGCACCTGCTCCACCGAGGTCCTGGTGCTGTGCCCCACTCCAGAGGGGACCTTCCCTCTCCCACCTGCATTTTCAGCTCTCTTACACTCATTTATCCCACAATCTCGAATTTTCCTTTTCCATTCATGATTTTCTGAGCCCTGTTTATCACAGCAGCCTCTGCCATTTGTCCCTTGACTGATTTCCATGCCATCCTCTGTCCCTGTCCCTGCTGTCCTCTCCAGGCCACCTCTGTCAGCAGGAGGAGGTGATGGCCAGTGGGACAAAGACATTATTTGGAGTTTTCTACTGCCACAACAATATTATTTCACTGATTTATCCCTGAAAATCTATAAATAGGCCACTGGCACAGTCTGGGCTTGTTTTCTGTGCTCCCTTTATAGCCCGGATTTTTTTGTCTCATCCTCAGACTCGTGCACACAAGGAAATTTTGGTGATGTCTGGTTTTCTTCAGTGGATATAAAAGGAGGGCAGGGCACGGGCCCAGGATTACACATTTAACTTTGAGACACCCTGAAGTCAGATAAGGTTAATTTCACTTTTAGGCATCCCCATCAACGAGGTAGTGATGGCTTTTAGATATCTCAGCTCCAGCTGCTGAGCTGCAGGTCAGGGGCTGCTTGACAATAAATAAATAGGTTTTTTTCTGAAGCTGAGATTGTCTCTCATTCATTTTGGGCACCTGCATGTGAAAAGAGAATGAGGATTTTGAATCTCCCCATCATTACCCAAAATCTGCTGGTTTTAGGCTGTTACCAAGTCAAGGAGGTGATGTGGCATTGCTGAAAATGCCTTTAACTGTCAGAAAAAAAACCTGGTGGGGCTGAGGTTGGGCACTGTTAGCCCTGAGTTAGAAAGGGCCTTGCTCTGCTCTTACACCAGACCTGGGCTGTGGCAACACCAACCACACCTGGGCATCTCTGCTCTCCTGAGGATGGGCCAGTCCTCAATTCCCCCAGTTTCCCCAATTTCCCCAATTTCCCCAATTTCCTCAATTCCATTTCCCAATTTCCCTGCACCCTTCCCTCTTGTCCCCACAAAACCTGTACCTCAGGCCATCAGGTCACCCCCCCAAGGTAAGTGACAGGCACATAAATCCTGGGGCTTTTTGTTCTGATGGAATCTGGGCAAGAAAAGGCACTTGGAGCTCACGATGGAAAATATTTCTGAGAGCAGCTACAACGGGGCAGCAGCTCTGCTCAGCAAGCACAGGAACTATTTTGGAGCACAATAAATCTTTGTAGTTCTGCAGCCTCACTTGTCAGCTGGAGCATCCTCCCCAGCCCAGAGCCTGACAGCTGTTCCTGGTAGGAATTCATTCAGTTTTCCTTTTTTTCCCCCATTACATTCACCTTCCATGCCGTGGAAGCTGAAAATATGCAAACTGACAGCATTTGTTTTTGTTTCTAGGGCGAGAAGGATTTGTCTGTGTGTGAATGGGAACAGCTTCATCCCTGACATCAACTTTGCAAGTGCCTCAAGTTGGGAATCAACCTTGAAACCTCCTGCTGTGGATTTGGAGCCTTTCCCCTGAATATCCCCCAAACAGATGCCTGAAAAAAAAAAAAAACAACAAAAAAAAACTCTCCTGGAGGTGTTATCACAGAATCCCAGAATTAACTGGGTCAGAAAAGAATCTTTGAGATCATCAAGTCCAGGTATGGGTAAAATGATGATTTCAGGGAAAGAAACAGCAGGATCTCAGTGTTAAAGTTTGTTAACAAACCTGACCCCACTGGCAAAGGACTGGTTCCATTTGGCTTCCAGGCAGCTTGAGGCCAGGGGTGAGTTAAGAACTCAGATGTCTTTGGATAAATTCAGTGGGAATTTGCTGGCATAGGGAAAACACACCAAAATATTCCAGGGTAGATTATTGGAGAATGGGGAAAAAAAGGTACAGATGCCTTGTAATTAATCTTGCGCCCTGACATTTGCCTATGCTGTTTCTTTTCTTGTTTCACCTTGGTTTAAATTCTTCAGCAGGAGTGGAAAATGAGAAGGATAGAAACGTTTCAGTCCTCAATACATTTCTGAAACAAAAGAAAATAAACCCAAATTGTTTTCAGCCTGACTGTTCATAGGTGTCACCTTGTTTTCAGATCATGAGTTAAATACAAGTCCAAATATTAATTACTGTGAAACTAAATATCCCTTTTCTTTAATTCACTACACCTCCAGCTCATGCTTTAATTTCGCACTCCGACTGTTTAGAAATCAATATTTCCATTGGATACATGGGATTTAATTTCAAGTGGGGAAGCAGTGGATATATTAATTTCAAAAAGCAATTATGGGAGCACGATGGCAGATGTTCTCCTGCAGAAACTTCTTTTTATCCTTCACGGAAAACACCAAAACATTCTTGGGAAAAAACGCAGCCTATTTCAATTGCAGCCATTTTTTCCCGCTCAGCTTTTTCGGGGGCGTCTTTAAATAGGAAGAATTTCTTTCTATAGATGGCTGGAGTTAATCATTTCCGCTTGGAAATGCACACGTTGGGAAGAGCAGCGATGGGAATGAGAATGGGAAGGGCTGGGAATGGGAGCAGAGCCTGCAGTCCCAACCCACGGGGCTGAGCATGACCTAGGAAGGAAGCAGAAGGATGTTTCCGAAACCCATAGCACACAATAATTCACTTTAATCTTCCGTTGGTGTCTTGCCTTTATGGAAGTGAAATAAAAATAAAAGGGCTCCGGGTGAGGTTTGCTGGAGCCTCCTGGGTTTGTGGCTGTCAGCAGGAGGAGCAGCTTGGTCTGACAGTCAGTGAGGAGCTGCCCCAAGGATGACATGGATGAGCTGTGCTGGGCCACACAAACCCTTGATTTTCCCTTTGGGAATAGATTGGATCACGTACTTCCAAAAGTACATTTCCTACTTCCAGACCAGCAGCAGGGTGGTGCCTGCTCCCAGAGCTGTGGAGCCTTCATCCCTCACTACCTTGAAATGGTAAAAAAACCCCACTAAAAGACCTTTTGAGCAGATAAACCCCATGTTCCACACAGCAGAGCCCCTTCCTAGCAGGAATTTTGGGCTATTAACTCAGACAATATCTTCAGGCTGTAAAACCATCACATCACTAAACTCCGGCAATCTTCCTCCTGATTTTTTTTTTTGGTGCATCCCAAATCCCACCAAGCTGCCTACTGTAAACCTGAGAGCAAAACAACCAACAGCAGAACATTCCCTGATTCTCTTCTTTTGCACAGCCTGAGAATGCAGCTCGTGTTACCAGCCCGGCGAGTGAGCGCCGCTGGCCAGGAGGAGAAAAGCAAATCGTTATTTAAGACATCATCCAGCTCCCAAGGGGCCTCATCACCTCCGACAGATTTGTGAGTCACTCAGAGGAAATATTTTACTGCTATCCTGTTTGCTCAGCAGGTGGAAGGGAAATCGCTCTCACAAACTCTGGAAAAAAAAACTCGAGCAGGACTTGGATTTCAGCGGAGCCTCGGTGCGTTCGGCCGCGGCCTCACGGCGAGTTTCATTTAGTGCCAGCAGTTTTCTGGAGATCTTGCAGAGGGAGACAACAAGACAAGATCCTTGGCATGAATACCTTTTTTTAACCCTATCCCATTTTTGTGCTACTTCCCCGCTTTTCTTCTGTAAAAAGCTCTTTTTTTTTCTTATTCATCTTTCCTCTTGTGCTTGAGAATTTTTGATTCCTCTCTCCAGGAAATGTTGCTGCTAGATGAGAATTAGTAAATTTTTTAAAGACTACAGGGTAGGACTTAAAACAGATTTGGGAAGTTTATTTTTTTCATCTCACAAAAGAGATGAAATTCACCCCTAAAGAAACCAGAAATTGCAGGCATCTCTCTTTTTCATAATCTGGTGAAAATAGAATAACAAACATCGCTGAGGAGATCTGAGAAAATTATTTCCCAATAGGATTTTAGGAAATTAAAAAAAATACATATATAATTTGTACCAAGAACATTTCCTAGTTGGAAACACATCCACTTAAAGAGGTATAGGGTAAATTAGAACATCCCTCACTCCCAGAAAATTAACCCTTCTGCTGGAGCTTTTTCCAAAAACTCTTCTAGGGTGTTGTGCTCCTTTGCCCAGGACTTTACCAGGATTCAGCAAAGGGAGAAGTGACTGCAGAAATGGGAAATTGTGGCGCTGAGACACCTTGCTGAGAGCTCTGCTTGCCCCCAGCCTCCTCAGTGGTGGGAACACCACGGGCAGGAGAATTGAGGGTTTTGGTGTTGCCCTCTCTGCTTTCCCCTGGGACAGAGAACCCCTGAGGTTTTCCTCCTTGGTGATGGGAAAACCTCAAGTGTGCAAAGAAACCACCCAGGAGGGGAAGGCTGTGACTTTTTGAGACAATCCTGAAAGAGAGGGAGAGAGAGAGAGAGAGCCCTGAAAATCAGAGAATCCTGTAGGCTGGAAAAGAGCTTTAAGATCATTGAGTCCAACTCTTAATTTATGTGCACCAAACATTCAGAAGACACCAATAACATTTAGTTGTGACTTAAATATCCATCTTGTATTACTGTTGTCGGTCTTTAACCTTTATTATTTCAGTCCTCTGAAAGGTGAGGGTGGGCCAATTCAACTCCTTAACCATGCCTTGAATATAAATTACCTTTAAAGACCTTTTAGAGCCAATTTTTCTCCCTGTTTATACATTTCAGGTTGAGCAGAAACCCCTTTCACAGCAACAACGAAGAAACGAATCCATTGTTCAGGGAAGTGTATAAAAGCTCTAAAGTTTCCTTAAAGATGTTCCAGAGTGATACCTGATCCGAGACCTATAGGAAATGTTTGAAAATATTCTTAAATAAATGAAGTCACTGGGTCAGTTCCAGCCAAGCTGAAGAGAGAACAATGCATAATTGAGAGATGGACCCTCTGCCCCTGTCATGTGCTGGTTTCTCCATCCAGAGGGAGGGTTTTGGAAAGCCCTGCAGTGTTTGGACACTCTCACACACACATTTCATCTTCAGCTTCCACCTGGGACTCTCAGTAGCCACGCAGCAAAGAGTGCAGTTGTTTTTGTGGTTTCCTTCTGGCTCGGCCCACAGGGCTGATGCACCAGAAGTCTTACGAGAAATTCTGCTTTGTTGGGATTTCCTGCATGATTCTGCACACAAAGGCAGCTCAAACGATTCAGCTGACACAGTGATTGGAACCTGGAGATGATTTTCCCAAAACACATCGATTTGGGAACCTCTGCTTTTCACCCACTCCTCTTTGTTCCATCCTACGTACTTCCTGCATGATATAATTTGGATCTATTTTTTAATGAGCCCTCATTAACTGCTCTGAAGTACCATTGTGTTCTGCTAAAGCCCTGCCAGCCAAGGCAGAGCTGTAATTCATTTGCCAGGAAGAGATTTCAAGTTCCTGGGATTTAACAAGTGCCTGTGCATCAGCTGAGCTGTAGGAAATCTCCACATGTGCTTTTTTCTTCCCTTGGTTTTCTGCATCTGTGGCAAATGCAAAGCAAGGCATCCCGTTTTGAGCTTCTGTGTGCTGGATGTTACCTTGAAGGAAACACAAACCAGGGTTAGAAATGTGGGAATAACTCATTAATCATGGAATGGTTAATGTCTCAGCTACGACATGGTGACACCTTCACCTGCAGATCTTCTCCTCAGTTTTCCTCTTTCATCAGCAAATCTTCTCCTGGGTTTGGGTTGGAAGGGCCATCTTGTTAAGGGGTTAAGGGATGAGCTGACTGGGTCAGGCTGCTCAGGACTCCAGCCAGCCTGGCCTTGAACACTTCCAGGGATGGGAATCTGTGGGGAAATGGGGCTGCATCTCCTGCCTGGAGTGTGGAACACACCCTGCAGTCTCATTTAGCATTGATGAGCAGTGGCAACAACTTTTTACCCCCAACATCAGCACCCTAAAGCTGCAGCTCGAGCTTCCTGACCAGCCCTGAGCCCTGTGCCCACCCAGCCGTGGCACCACCCCTCTGACCCTCCCTCTGAATATTCCCTTGTTCACGCAATGATCAGCGAACCTCCATAATCCCAAACTGCTCTTCTTCCAAAGTATGGGCAAAAAACCCAACCAATCCCAACCCAGGTGAATTTTGGACTGGGGGATTTGTCAGATGAATCTCTTTCACTCACTGATGGATGTGTGGGGCGTTTTCATGCCGCTGGTCAGAACAAATCTACTCCTTTTGCTGTTTTCTTTCTTCAGTGTCATCTGCACCCTTCTGTCCCCTGGCCACAGCAAATCTGGGGACAGAGGGCACCAAAATAAGGGGGAAAATGCACTTGAAAAACGAAGTTAGGACAAGGTTATGAGTGGAAAACAATTTAGCTTGCATGAAGAGATAAAACATCTTGGTTAGAAAAAATAGCCACAAAAAGTCCCCCCAAACCAGTCCAAACCCATGGAAACAATCAAAAAACTCAGGTTCTGTGACAGAACTCACTATGATTGCCGTGAGTGGATGTCTCAACTTCAGGGAGAGGGAAGAAACAGTTTCCTCCTCAAAATCTCCCTCAGAATTTATTTCTCAGACTTTTCTAGAGTTGTGATTGGCACTGGCATCTCCTCCCACCAAATAAAGGGCTGGAATTGAAAAAAGCCAGCTGGCCACAGTAGCCCAGTTTAATTGCAGCAAGACATGGAGCTGAACAAATTAAATCTGAATTATTGCACTGTTACTCCAAAGGATTTACTGGACACTCTGAGTCACAGCGTGGTTCAGTCTTTTGTCTATGCAGACTTTGCAATATTGTGATTTTTTTTTTTTAGCAGGAGGATCAGCAAAGGAAATCAGACCAGTGGTTTTTTTTCAAGCCCATCAATCCCACAGAAGGTGAGAAAGCCCCATGGAAGCCCCTCTCCATTTGAGCAGCAATATCCTTCTGAGGGAAATTCTTTCCTGATCCTTGCTTTAAAGAAGTTATTTGAGATTAATGTAAAGACCATTTGTCATTTTGGTTATAAGAAATGCTAATGGCTTTAGCAGCATTTTGCATTTTCTGCAAATCCAGCCTGTATTGCAAACTTCTCTGTTAGGCACAAAATAGGAAAAAATAGTCTCCTCTAATCTGAATCACTCATCAATTCCCTGCTAATTGTCAGATGTGTTTATTGCACAGGAGAATTGATAACCTGTAATAAGATGTGATGGATTTAGCCAGCTGTGTTTTTGCAATTCCAGGCTGGTGTGTGTCCAACAGAAACCCAGGGAGTTACACGAGTACAAAAAAAAAAAAAAAGAGGAAGAAAAATGGAGAAAAAAAAGCCCAGTAGTGTTGATTCAGCACTGGTGTATTTTCTTCTCCTGATTATTTCTGTAATAACAAGTGTCTGATAAGTGGGTTAAAGACTGGCTGAAGGAGATGGAATTGGAAAGGAATTGCCATTGTGTTTGTTGATATTCCTCCAGTTAATTTGAAATGTAGGCAAGTCATGGAATGATTTAGACTGGCAACACATTTCATGAGCCTTTCCTTCTGGAGCTAAAAAAAGAGAACACCCTGTCTGGATTGGTCAGCAGGCAACGTGTTTAGATAAGGAAGTGGAGTCAGAAGGAATAGTCCCAACATGAGGAATGAATGGAGACAGGATCTGCAGCTGGAAAAATGTCAGCATGGCCCAGGGCACTGCAGCAGCTCCCTGGAGAAGTCAAAGCTCTGGACACAGGTCCCTGCACTTGCCCATCTCTCACGTGATGCCCTCTCCTCTCCAGCCTAAAGAGCCTCCAGCTCAGGCACCAAACCTGCCCATGGCACTGAGCACGGCCTGGGAATGGCTGGGAGGAGCCAGCTCAGAAGTTCACATCCCAAAATGGATAATCCCAAGAAGTTCACATCCCAAAATTTCTCCCCATGGGGGAAAAGCTCAACTCCTGATGCATCAAGGCTTGGGGACAGTGTGGTGACACCTTGAGGGTGTGGTGGTGTGGAAGAGGTTTTACAGCAACTTCTGTGAGCCAGAGAGGAGTTTGATAAGTGGATCCATGTTCACCCCTGGAAGAATTTCCTACCAAGGTCGTTGACACAGAAACCAAGAAAGAAAGAAGGAGAAATAAGAGAAACCTGCAGCTGCCTGTTCCAATGAACACTTGGTTTGTCTCTTGTGACCAATGAGTAAAGTGTAAACTTCTGAGTTTGGTATAAATGTATAAAAAACATGCATGCTTGAAGAAAAACAGTTTGAAGCCTTCTGAAAATGGAGTGTGTTGCTTTGTATTTTGATTGTCTCAACTGCGACATGGTGACACCTTCACCTGCAGATCTTCTCCTTAGTTTTCCTCTTTCATCAGCAAATCTTCTCCTGCCTGAATCCTGGCAGAATCCACTACCCAAACACTGGGAGCAGCTCACATGACCCCTGCAGCTGCCCACATCCTCCTCAGTGTTTCTTCATCCTGGCACGCTCAGCTAACGAGTGTGAAGAGAACAATTCACCCCTTTCCCACAGGGACTTGAGCTCCACCACCATTCCCCAGCTCTCTGGGAGAAGTTGGGCAGGATTTGTGCAAACCCCCTGCAGCCCTTAAAACCAGAGCTGGTCTGATGATGCCTGACTAATGAATGTGTGGTGGCCAAGGGGAGCTAATGAGACATGACCATGTTAGTCCTGCAGAAACCACAGTGATTAATCACACAACCAGGGCACAGAAGCCTTGGACATCTTCACAGCAGACTCAGATGTTTTCCTGCAGGATAAATCCTACAGGGTCCAAGATTACCCAGCTTCATCACTGAACTTCATGAAGGATTTTCATCTGGACCACATTGGGTTAGATTAAAAAAGGCATGAAATGTATCCAGCCTGCTCAAATTGCAGGAAAACTTCTTGATCATGAGGGAAGATAGGAATCAAAAAGATTTCCTTAAGGGAAATCTCAGAGTTCAGGGGTTTGACAGTGCCCCCAAATACAATTAGGATGTGGTGAACCTTATTTTGCTCTTCAATTCACCTGTGTGAACTGAAGTTGGAAATAGAAACATTACAGCAGCTTCCTGCACATATTTCCAGCCTGGATTTCATTAATATCTTCCCTGAGCTGGGATTATTTTGCTCATGTACAGTGTTCAAATCTGTTCAGGCTTTGTTTGGAAGCAGAAAAACACTCCTAATGGAGGCATCCCGTGTAACCTAATAGAAAATGATACTGTTCAACAGCTTCTTTTTTTAAACAACTGTTAAAATTTAATACATAACCATATCCCACTATGGAATTCTACCAGAGTGTTAAAAATAACCCAACAGGAAGCATAAAAGCACTTATTAAATTCTACAACTATTTACAGTAATTTCTGCATGTGACTCTATTAAATTTCCATGGCAGCTCAGTCCCATTTCTACCAGACTCCACAGAATTTTTCCAGACTGGACAGCTCTTTCTTTCCAGTTCCAATGAACGAAGACATGGAGCAGCCACTTCTTATCAGAGATCTGATTCTATCAACACTGGTGGCTGTAAAAAACCCTCAGCACTGGATTCTCAGCTGGTGAAATTCAGCATAAATGTGTCAGCCCTCAAATCTGGGCTGCAGGACTGCAGCTCAACCTCTGCCTGGTGCTCACCTCAGTCCAAACCCGTGTGCCTCCTACTTTTGGCTCCCATTCCCCACTCAGTCAGCTCACCCAGCAGTTGCTTGGAGCTTTGCTGTGTTTTAGTAGCTGTAAAATCAGCTGTGGTAGTTCATAAATTATGGGAGGGGTTCCGAGATGCTGTTCCCTCTAACATTTGCTGCTGAAGATGGATGGGACAGCCAAGGACTGAGGTCATTGATGCTTTGTGTTTAGCAGGAGAGGGGGAATTTGAGGAGCCTTCCAGCACACACTGTCAGGGTTATGCAACTGGAGGCTCCATGGAGCCCTGGAAAGCTGCAGGAATCTCCGCTCAGGATGCAAAAAACCTTCCCAAAAAAACCTCTGTGCCCCAAAGACTGACACTTGCTGCCTTCCCAGACACAAAGGCACAGCAGTTTCCATTACAGAGCTCATCTCATCTCCCCAGGTTGTGCTGGCCTCGAGGGCTGATGTAAAGACTGATCAGCCCGGATGGGTCATGCTCGCTGCCAAAAAATTCTTCTGGGAACAAAGACTCTGCTCGATTTTTTTTTCATTTTGTTTTTTTTTTTTCCCTGCGACTGAAGTAAATCTTAGACAAAAAACCCAGAGGGAGCTGTTGGCACACACCAAGCAGCCATCAGACAGGAATCCTGCTCGCAGCTCAGCCAGCTCCTTGTCAGGCAGGAGTTTAGAAAGCATTTAGCACATGGGAGCTGGTAAATTTGTGTGTGTGTGTGGATGTAGATGAGACACCCATGCAGAACAAATCTGGGCTAAGCAGCTCATTTTGCCAACCTGGAATCGCTGAATTGAGAGCGGAGTGATTGCTTTAAACCTGGGATAAGGAGTCCATGAGGGCTCCTAGAGACACTCAGACCCTCAGTTGTGGGTTTGCAGGGGTGGTTTGGCTGGTGGCTCAATAGATGCACTGAGGAGCTGGTGAACAGCAGGATATTCCTTGGAAACTGTCTCACTGTGCCGATAGATGCACTGAGGAGCTGGTGAACAGCAGGATATTCCTTGGAAACCTTCTCACTGTGCCTCATTCTCTGTGCAGAACTGCAAATTTCCCAGGAGACGAGGGTGAAATACTGAAATACAAACCCAGTCTGGAGGGGTTACACGCTGATTCTGCACTTGCTGGTAGAGTTATTCCAAATGACTCCCAGACAGTCACTCCCAGAGCCCTGAGCTGAGGCAGGAAATGTTTTCAGCACAGTCTCTCGTTATTTAGTACATGTCCTTGGGACGGCCTGTGTGCCCACAGCTCCTCTGTCACCACCAGCAGCAGCCAGCCCCCCCCAGTGCCACTGAGCCGAGGAATAAACTCCCTAAACTAAACACAGAGCAGGGATCAAAGGCACTGTGGGCATCTGCTGTCATCATTTGTGTGTCTGCAGCGAGTACTCAGCTCTTCCTGGTGACTGATGTGACGCTGGTGGCTGCCAGAGGGATGGGCACTCAGGGAATTATGGCAGAGATTAGGAGGAAGCTTTCAGTTCCAGGGTTGTATGGACTTGCCCGTTAAGTGTTTGATGGACTTTGGTGTTCTCAGAGGAGTTTTTTAGCTTGGCACTTCCTCTTAACCTTGGAGCTCTGCTGTGTTATTCAACCCCTCCTGTTTGTACCTCTGGAGAAGCTCAGGGCAGCAGGGTAGGGATGGGATGAGGTGTGCTGGCCTGGAGTTAGGGATGAGCTAGGAACACATCCCTTGGAGAGGCAGCCTCATCTCAGACACCATTCCTTGGAATAAAACCCCTAGCTCCCCATTTTCCAGATGTGACTTGTTCTATGAAAAATCAGATTTCTGCTCCCAAGGGCTTCATCCACAGGGTGCAGAGGGACGGAACCCCCTCAGCGCCCAGGGGGGCTGTGAAGGGAGGGCACGTCCAGACCCCTCCCAAACCCCACCCTGCACCTGTCCCTGATGTTCTTGCCTCTGGAGGAGAGGTAGAAGAACTGCTGATAAGCTCATTAACATAAATTAGTGCAAGATGCCATTTGCATGAGGTGGTTTCAGCACTTCCAGGCTCAGAGCGGGCACAACTTCTCCTCCTCCTCCTGCAGGAGACATGTCCTTGTCACCTAGGGTGTCTTGGCAGGGCCATCTGTCACCTCTGGAGGTGGTGTCTGTCTGCAGGAATCAAGGTGGAGCAGCATTCACAGGAGCCACCAGCTCTGCTGGGCTTTGTCCCTTGGTTTTCAGGGCACTTGGAGCAGCTGTGTCACCTCCTCACAGCTCTCCATGTCCAAGTCCTCCTTTCACCATGGTTTTAGCATCCCCCAAAAAAGCACCACAGGCTCCAAACCCCTCACAGAGCACTTCCACCAACTCACAGGAAGGATTGTGCAGCAAAATCCAAAGGATAGAGCTGGTGTTTGGATTTTATACCCCATGAAAGTCCATTCTGTCCTGAAAGCAGAATCAAAGAAGTGGGGGATCCAACTGTTATCCCTTGGAAATTGCTCAGCTGACTCCAGAAGAGGATCAAATCTCCATTATGCAACAAATCAGAGAATGCAAAGAGATTCTGTAATCGAGGTGAAATCCAAATTTCCCCCCTGGCATTGGGAAAAGGCACTGGCCTCTGGCCAAAAGTATGTTCTGTGCTGATCAGCAAGTGATGCACAGGATCAGGAGCTGAGCAGTTTGGGAAAGATTGTACAGTGGAAGAATAAAGGGCTAAACTGATAATCCTATCAGGAAAATCGAACTTAATCAGGAGTTAGGTATGAGAGATTGAACTCAAATCACAGCAAATTCACCAAATTTGCCTCTGTCTGCTTCTCACCCCAGCAGTGGAATTGGCTGCCTGGTGTTTTATAACTAATTACCTGCATTACAAGCCAAGTGCACGGCTTTTCTTAGAAGAGAACTATCTTATTTTCCCTGAAAGTTTAATCCTCATAAGAGGATTCCCATCCTGTCTTTGGCAGAGTCAAAATCAAGCTTTTCACATGGTCCTTAGCAGGAAAAAAATTCTGCACTGTTCCCATCTGCACAGTGGTGCTGGGCAGGAATTCCTGGCACAAAGCTCCTCAGACCAAAGCCAGGCTTTGCTCCAGTTTAGTGCCCTTTCTTTCTACTTTTCCCCATTTCTTTGCCTTTTTTTTTTTTTTTTCCCCTCCTGTTCTGGAGATTCCCCATGGCCTTTTAATGTCTCCAAATTTAGCTTTTTGGGTGCTGCCCTGCTGACTGTGAGCTGCAAACATCTCACCAGGGGCTCCATCTCCAGAGGACCATCTTGACCTGGGCCAGGATGCGCAGATATCCAAAACCCAACAACCAAAATAAATAATAAACCAAAATAAATAATAAACCAAATAACTTGGTTTCACTTCAGGGGATAAAAAAGAGCAAACCTCAGACATCCCAGTCCTGGAAGGAGCAGTTCCACCAAGCCTGGTTTAAAGTTTTATTGTGTGGATGAGGAATATAACTGAAAATATGGCTGTTATCTAAGCAAGCCCAGGGGCACACCCAGCAAATAAAAAGTCATTCATTCATTCATTCATTCATTCATTCATTCATTCATTCATTCACTCACTCACTGGCCTTTGCTGTCACTGTTGGAGGCTCCCAACAATCTGCAGCACCCAGAGCTGTTTTAGAGGAGCAGGGATGTCAGGGCTGGATTAACTCTTCCTTCCATCAGGGAAAGCTGCTGATCCCATGTGGATTCTCCATTGCCTCCAGGACCCCAAGCCCAGCTGCTGGAACATCTCTGGGCAGAGCTGTCCTGTGTCTGTCCCAGTGAAGCCAGCACCTCCCATTCCCACATGGCTCTGGGGTCTGGCCCAGCTGTCCCTGTCCCCAGGCAAACAGGAATCAATGGGATAAATCTGCTGGGAAAAAGCAAACTGATGAGATCTTGTGGAGCCTGGGCTCACCAGTGCTGTTCATTAAGCCACCAGCCCTGCTGATGTCAATAAAGGTCTTGGAATGACAAATAAAACTCATCAGGGCCTCCCCTGTGAAGTCATCAGGCAGAAAATAATTGGGGAGGGACAAGAGAGGAGAAAGGGAGGAAAAGAGTGACTCACAACTGGATGGATTTTATTTTCCTTTGGATTAAAAGCCTCCTTTCTTTCAAGGGGTTCTGTACCACCTTTCCACCCCAGAGAAGCCCCTTTTCCAGAGGACATGAGGGTGCTGGGCAGCCAGAGAGGAAACAGCCACAGCACAGCTGGGGGACAGGGCTGTGACAACCTGGACACTTCCCAGAGGGTGACTGGAGCTTCAGGTAATGAAGTCATTGACCTCAGGTTTGCTCCCCCCCAGGTAATTTTTGTTTCCATCTCTGGGCCTGAGGCAGTGAGGTGTCCTTGACTGCCAGGCCTGGAGAGGAATTGTTGTGTCTGCC
>JAWMQZ010000057.1:2233699-2248000 GCA_035584835.1 Tangara arthus | reverse complement strand
GCAGGGGAAGCTCTGCAGGACATATTGGGGGTGAATCTTCCAATTACAGCTCCAGCTTATGAAGTCATCGACCCCAAGTTTGCTGCCCCAACTCACTTTTGTTTCCATCTCTCAGGGCCTGAGGCAGTGAGGGGTCCTTGATTGCCAGGCCTGCAGAGGAATTGTTGCGTCTGCCCAAAATGGGAAAGCAGCAGCTCCCACTGTACATGGAGTTTAGAGTTACACACTGAAGAACTGCAGGGTTACAAATAAATGAAAAATAGAAAAGCTGGCCCTGAGCTGTGCCCTCCCACTGCCCTGGCTTTGCCCTTCCCAGCCCAAGTTCAAACAACTTGAACTGGGGAAGCAGTGGGTGTAAAGATGAACCCCAGGAAAAGATAAAGGGGATACAATGGCAGAGGATGTTCTGAGAGCCCTGCCTGGCCTCTGCAGCTTTCAACCTCCTCTGCGGCAGAGGATAAAAGTCTTTAAAGTACTTTGCAAAGTATCTGCTGCCCTGACTGCATCGAGGAAGGATGAACACACAACAGGCTTGAGCCACTCCAGGGCTTGGAGCCACTCAGTAAAAATAAGCTGAAGCACCACTCGAACCTTCATTGAACAGAACAGGTTCTTGGAAATGCATGGAGCAAACAAAAGCGTGTTCATTTGTGAAGGACAGAGCTTTTGAGAGGGAAGGGTTTAGAGCCTGGGCTTTGAGGTGGTTCCTGTGAAGTCACCTCATTGCTCCGAGGCTCTGGACGTCTGTAGGATATTTTTGGATGCGATAGTGAGGGCATGTCCCACCCTGTGACACTGGAAGGGCCACCAGGGGCTCTGGGGTGGGGACAGGCTGCTTGTCTCCCTGAGCAGGCAGGGCACAGCGTGGCCTCAGAGCAGCTCAGGGATCAGCCAGGCCCTGAGTTCTGGGGCAGAGCTGGGCTTCATCCCAAATCCACCCCAAAATGGGGTGCTGGGACAAGCAGGGAAGGCTGGTGGCTTTCTGCACGGCATGGGACAATGCTCTGACCCTGGGGACAGAGCAGGGCCAGCAAAGCTCACCCCAAAGGGCCCTGCCTTGCCTTCCTGGCCTGCACAGCACCCAGCCCTGCTGCCACCCTCCCACAGAAGAGTTTGATAAAAGATTTGGGATAAAGAATTTTTTTCAAGGCTCCATTGATGCCTTTTGGGACTACATAAAAACAGAGGCTGGACAAAATTAAGAGACTAAAAAGTGGTTTTGTTTATTGAAGGACCTTCAGGTATATTTAGGGCAGACAACGCCCACCCAAAATGGATGAGGGGTCACGGGTTTGCACACTTTAATAGGTTTGGTCCATTTGCATATTGGGGGATATTAATCTTCCAATTACAGCTTCAGGTAATGAAGTCATTGACCCCAAGTTTGCTGCCCCCAACTCACTTTTGTTTCCATCTCTGGGGCCTGAGGGAGTGAGGGGTCCTTGACTGCCAGGCCTGGAGAGGAATTGTTGTGTCTGCCCAAAATGGGAAAGCAGCAGCTCCCACTGGACATGGAGTTTAGAGTTACACAGTGAAGAACTGCAGGATTACAAATAGATGAAAATATCACAGCTAAAATCCTGAGGCATCACTATTTGCTCAAACTGCTTTTATCCTCCTCAGTGCTGAACCTCTCCAACCTTCTGAGCCCATCCAGCCACCTTCAAACTGCTCCAAACCCAAGTGACAAGTGCAACAAGCACAGAATAAACCCTTCCCACCCTAGAAAACCTTTTCCACCCCAGAAACCCTCCCTGCTCTGCTCAGACCAGTTCCTGGGGCAGGTACAGGAGCTGGAGGATCTCCCCGAATACCCAAACCACCACAAGTAATTTGTTGACGGGGCCATGTAAATATAATAAAAAAAAATATCCTGTTTGGAGATTTGGCTGTGTTCTGATTAAATGCAGGAAAAACAAAAAATAACAAACCAGAGCTGCCACCTCCTCCCTCCCTCCACTGCTCACAACAAGAGTTTGGGGCTGGGGAGGTTTGGGGAAGATTGGGGAAGATTCTTGTGGCAGATCAGAGCTTTGGGGTTGTCTCAGAATTCCTTTAAGGATGCTAACAGAGCGAAGGGATTGATTAATTAGCTCTCAGAGCATCATCACTTCCCCCTTTTGTGGCGGTATCTGTTGGAATATCAACAGATTTACTCTGGGAGTAAATATGTGAGATGCCACACATACCACAGACAGCCGGTCCAGGTTTTGGTCAGCGAAATAAACACTTCAGGTCTGATTCAAAAAAATGTCCTGTTTGGAGATTTGGCTCTAATTAAATGCAGGAAAAGGAAAAAAAAAAAAAACCAACAAATCAACAGAGCTACCACCTCCTCCCTCCCTCCACTGCTCACGAGAGTTTGGGGCTGGGGAGTTTTGGGGAATTTTTGGGAGATCTGAGGTCGAGTGTGCAGCACCAGGAGCTGGAGCCAGATTCTCACTCATGCTCAGCTTCCTTCTCTTGTGGAAAAAGAGATCAAATCTTCAAAATCTTGTTCTGCACAGCAGTTTTGCCTGGTGCAGCAGGAGAAGACCCCAGCTTTTGGTGGTGATGCCAGGAAAGGTCTTTTCCTGCATCCTCCTTTCAGCAAAATGACATTTATTGGCAGGTTTGTGCCTGCAGGGCACAGCAGCAGCTCGTTTAAATAAAGAGATTTGCTCAGAGGAAGCTTTTGAATTCTCCCTCGGTGCCAGCAGCAGAGGAGGGAAGGCATGAGGAAGGAGTTCAAACACTGGGGAAATCCAGTCAACCTGTAAACAGGAACTTCACAAAAAATAAGAAATCCTCAATCCCAAGGCATGTCCTGCCCTTAATGACCACAAACTCAGCTGCCACCATGATGCTGCCTGGAAGTGGAGGGGCCTCAGCAGAGCCCCAGCCCCAGCAGGGCTCTCAGGGAGCCCCTGGCATCACCAGCACCTCTCTGCAGGCAAAATGTCTTTAACCTCCAGCTCAGTGCCATGGAAAATTTCTTTTTTTTGCCATCAAACTTGTTCTGTTCATTTATGGTTGTTGCATGGAGGACAGCTGGGATTAGCCAGTGTTTGCCTCCAGCGCCATCACAGGGGGATGAACCCCTCCTGCACTTTTTTTTTTTTCCCCTAAAATCCCTATTTTTGGCCTTGGGCATTGCAGTACATGGCAGTGGCTGCCCGTGCCCTCTGCTGTTTGGAATCCTGGGATTTGGAGGGGATCTGTGCTATGAGCATTTTGGGAACAAATGGCATCCAGTCAACCCTGGAAAAAGGCCTTGGAGAGCTGGGTGCACTCCTGATGGGAAGCTGCAATCAACAAACCCCACAGACCCTTTTTGGAGCACTTTAGGAGTTGGGCAGCTCCACACAAACCCCACACACATTTTCTGGGGTCATTAACAGGTTTGCAGCTCCACACAAACCCCACAGACCCTTTTTGGAACACTTTAGGAGTTGGGCAGCTCCACACAAACCCCGTGAGGAATTTTTTGAGCAGTTTAGGACTGAGCAGCTCCACACAAACCCCACAGACAACTTCTTGAGCAGTTTAGGAGTGGGACACCTCCACACAAACCCTATGGACACATTTTTGAGGAATTTAGGAGTCGGGCAGCTCCACACAAACCCTGTGAACACTTTGTGGAGCAGTTTAGGGGTGGGGCAGCTCCACACAAACCTTATGGACACCTTTTTGAGGAATTTAGGAATTAAGCAGCTCCATACAAACCCTATGGACACATTTTTGAGTAATTTAGGAATTGAGCAGCTCCATACAAACCCCATGGACATTTTTGGAGCAGTTTAGGAGTGGGAGACCTCCACACAAACCCTGTGGACACTTTTTGAGTAATTTAGGAATCAGGCAGCTCCATACAAACCCTATGGACACTTTTTTGAGTAATTTAGGAACTGAGCAGCTCCACACAAACCCCGTGAACCTTCTGGAGCAGTTTAGGGGCTGAGCAGCTCCCAGAGTGGCCGTGGGAGGCCGTGGGGTGGCAGTGGCAGGACGAGGCTGGCACAGGAGCCAAGGCACTGACTCATGGGCTCTGAGCTGTGCCAGCCCCGCCAGCTCCCGGTGACTTCAGCGCCTGAGAGAGTTCTTGGTGTTTCTCCCTCTTCCCTTTCAGCACAGGAATTGTTACTCATTCCCTACACAATGCCAGGTAGGTTTTATTGTGGAACGGGCAGTGACATGGAGCTCCTGGGCATGGGAATGCAATTGATTGAAACTCTGCGTTTCCGACATGACTTCAAAACACAACAATCACAGATATTAAGATGTTGGCACCAGGAGTAGCTTGGAGGATAATTATGTACTATGAGCTAATTTTTGGGATCTGTGCTCATTGCCAAAAATCTCTGCAGCTTTCCTGTCTCCCTCGAGAGCAGCTCAAGCTGCAGGTCCCTTAACTCCCTCATCCCCTGGCTCATTCTCATTTTTTCCCTCTTTTTTCCCCCCATCTTTCTCTAAAGTGTAATGGCAGAGCCTTTATCTCAAGCTGGAAGATTTCAGGCTGTTCTTTAAGGTCCTTATCACAATAGTGCATGGGAAAAAAAATTAATTCAACAGACAGATTTGGCAACTTTCACATTTCTTTCATTTTTAACTCCAGAAGTTGATGTTCCTGCAGATTTACTAACTGAAGCCAGGTCAGGGGTCTGTGGGTGTACACCAAAACCCCCCTACACCTTTATCCCTGGATGGAGAAGGATAAATGGTTGAGGAGCCAATTTTCTGAGTCCTTAAAAGAAAATAACAAATGTGCAAGTCAAGATCTGCAGCATTCCCAGTGCTCCCTGTGAATGGGATGTCTTCAGGCACATGGAAAGCTGGATGAAGCCACACTTCCCCTCACGTCGAGGCTCCAGTCCTGTCCCCAAAGGTGGATGCTGCCTTTCCCTTTGGAATAACCCAAAATACAATATTTGCACATATTTGTGCAAATAACCCAGCAAACACTGAGCCAGTGGAAGTGTTTCTGTGTGTCCCTGCCCACAGCCACTCCTTGCTGCCCTTCCAGCTGAAATTGCTTCGGATATTATCCCTGCTGTGATTCACTCCTGAACACGAAGCAGAATCCTGCTGAAAGGCTGCTCTAGTGGCTGTGACTAAGCTGCTGCTGAGTTTACCCACGTTGGAGAGCCCTGGCAGTGCAGGGCTGGCTGTTGTCACTCTCTGTGACATCAATGGGGACAGGCAGTGATGCTCAGGAGCACGGAGAGCCTGCACACCTGAGCCCAAAGGAAAATAAAACTGGATAAAGCTGGAATGTGTAGGTTTCCTCCTGCTGCTCAGTCAGGGCTGGTGTTGCTGTAACTTCAGTTTTCAGCCTAAAATCTGTAGGGTGAGCATGTTTGGGGGTCCCTGATCCCTGCAAGTGTCCAAGACCAGGGTTTGGAGCAGCCTGGGATGGTGGAAGATGTCCCTGCCCATGACCAGGGGTGGAATGAAATGAGCTTTAAGATCCCTTCCAACCCAAACCAGTCCACGATTCCACGATTTTGGGGATCACTTTTGGCACTAATGGCTGCTAATGTCTAATGAATCAGAAACAGTTTGCAAATCCATGAGTATCCACGAGCAGGGAAGAGTCCTAAAGGCATGGGGATCTCCAGGCAGTTTGTGAGACAGCCACTGAAAATTTCAGCCACTCAAACAGCTCAGCCTCATCTCTCCAAAAGGCCAGGGGAGGAGAGTGTGAAGAAGTTTTGTAAAAGCACAGTCTGCTTTGGGATATATAAATTTGGGATATATATATTTGCTACTTTTTGTCTAAAATGACTCAATTTCTAGCAACAACAACCCCCTTACAAGTCCCTCTATCCCCCCAGAGCTCAGCAGAACCTTTCCCAGAGCAGCAGCTTTGTCCCAGCACCATCAGCAGCCTCAGCCCTTGCTCTGGGGCACTGTGGAGTGAAAATGAACTAGAGATGAGACAGCACCCGAGTCCATTCATTCTCATTTCCTGATAAGACAAACCAGCCCCCTCAGGCTTTCTCCAAAGTAGAAAAGGAATCATTCAAACACCAAAACCACGCTAAAATAAAGAGCATGCTGTGAGAAATCTGTTTTCCCTGAGTAGGAAGGCAGCAAGGCTTTGATGTGGGGACACACACGGGGTGGCAGTGCTGACAGACAGAGGCTGTCAGCTGTCCCCAGGGGCTGGGGAGCAGGGTCTGAGCTCACACAAACACCCCACACCCACGCCAGGACACTCAGTCACAATGGGGATCCCACTGGGATGGGCTCCCCCAGGCTCCAGCTGCTCCCAACAAAACCACGTGCAAGGATCATATTTTAATTGGTTTTTTTAATGTTTTGTTCCCTTTTGTTCCTGTTTTGGCTGCAGATTAAAACCCAAAGTGTCAATGAGCAGCCCCCTCCCCTCCAAGGGCCAGTGGATGCTCGGGGAAAGGTTTGGTTTGGTTTGGTTTGGGAGAGGTTTGATCTGAACTTCTGAGGAGAATCAGGTGAGTGTTGCAGCCCAGGAGCTCCTAAAAAGGGGCTTTTTAAAACTTGTCATCCCACAGTCAGCCCCAGAAAATGTCCCACACTGCTCTCCAGAGACATTTAGAGCACAGAGAAAGGCGCTCTGGCTTTTTTCTTCTCTGGATCCTGGAGGCTGAGCAGACCCTGAGGTGGTTAACAAAGTGCCACCCTCCTGCCAGCCCTGCTGATAATCCCCTTCTAAAACTCATCATTCAGCTCCAGATACTCCAACTGGGAAGATTTTATTTCCTCCTGGAGTTTCAGGAGCTCCTCCTCACAACCCTGTCTCCTGGTCACCCGCACCACACAAATTTAACATGACCAAGGCCTCAAAATTCTGTAAAAACAAAAAAAAAAATCAGGCAAAGCCACCTGAAGAGACTCTTCACATCACTATTCTTATTAAAAATGGGGTTTGTACCTTGCAGGAGCTCCTCCTCACAGCCCTGTCTCCTGGTCACCCACACCACACAAATTTATCATCACCAAGGCCTCAAAACTCTGTAAAAACACAAAAATCAGGCAAAGCCACCTGAAGAGACTCTTCACATCCCTATTCTTATTAAAAATGGGATTTATACCTGAGCTGGAACCCCCCAAACTTTCAGTTCCAAACACCATCCCCCTGCCCCAAGCTGGTGCTTGACCAGTGGTGGTTCCTGTTGACACCAGATGGTTTTCATCAAAGCCCCAATTTTTATTCTGAAATAATAACATCAGCAATTGTGAATGAATGAAGTTGTCTCAGCTCTCACTTTCCCACCAATTACAGTGAATTATGAACCACCCTTGAATAAGAGAATCTCCCCTCTCAGTTATTGCTGCTCAAAGATATATTTTTCTGGTGGCCAGCTCTGTGTTATTTGACTGATTTATAGGCCCATAACTTATGGAATTAGAGGTGATCTTTTTTTCAGAGCTTTAACTCTAAGTGGTTTCTTTTTCTTTTTTTCTTTGAAATCATGTGGAAAATGAAGATGATAGATTTTCCCTCCATATATTTTCAGCCCTCTAATAACAAGCTGAACTTCACTTGCAGCTTTCCAGCTTCACCCTCGCCCCACATTAACTCTGGAACTCGTCATTCCAAACACACTCAAGTTGAAATGGGCTTTAGGTTGTCTAAAATATTGATCAACCTTTAACCCTGCAAAAAGCCAGTCAGAAACTCAGGAATCTCTTAATAAATTTAAGAACATGATGGCTTTTTTTTTTTTTCCATTAGAAGTCAAACTTGCAGAAGATTTTATGTGAGGAAGATTTTAGAGTGTTATCAGCAGAAATCATCTTGCAGTGAGCGCAGCATTGCTGTTGCCAACATATATTTGGTCAAACTTATTTAGGACACAAAAAAAAAAACCCTTAAAAAGTTTATTTCAATTTAAGCAGAGCTGACATGATCCTTAAATGATGGAAAATTTTAGGACTATTCCTATGACACTGGTCTTTGTGACCTGGAGGTGAAATGTTGGAGTCAGAATTCCTCCTGCTATGAAACATCCCCTGGTTCTCATCAGCCCCATCAAAATTTATGGGGTCTCCATGGCTGGGTTGAGTTTGGAGGATGAATTTAGCAGGACAAAGTTGCCAACTCCCCATCACTTATCTGAGCCTGAGGCAGCCTCTCAGGTTTCCCCAGAACGAATCTGTGCTTGGAACTGCTGATGAGATTAAAAAAGAGAAGTGTCCCTGTATTTCAGGTGTTATTCTGGGATTAAAAATCCCAGAGATTTAGAGATTTTTAAAATGTTCACTAAAGGAAACAGGGAAACTTCTTTTTCTAAATCTACTGGAGAATCTGGATATTTGATATTTTGCTGCTGTTGGGCTGGGCTTCAGTTGAATTATAATTTCTTAGTTGAATTATATTGAATTATTATAATTTCTTAGCTGAATTATAATTTCTAAGTTAGTTTTCCTGGTGATACCTACTAAAGTGAAAGCTGACAGCAAAGAGCCTCTGCCTGGCCCACCTGAAAACAATGCCCTGGAATTTCTCCATTCCATGTCTGCTGGCCCAATGTCACAGGAGACAGGGAAGGATTTGTGGTGCAATAACAATAAACAAAAATTAATATGTCAGGCTTGCAGAAAAGCCTCCAGACAAGCTGGGCCAGCTGGGATCAGCTCAGGCTCCCAGGATGTGAGGCATGAGCAGCATTTTCCATGGGATAAGTACCAGAGACATTGGCTCTGGCTGTTCCTCCTGTACCTGAACTTCCTGTGATGAGGTTTTGAAATCCTGCTGTGAAACAGCAATCGATGCTGGAGCCCTTCAAAGTGGTTATGAAAAATCAGAGACACTTCCCCTCTGTCCTCTCATGCCTCCTGTTCTCTGGGTTGCATTTTCTTGGACCCAAAAGTCACCTTTTTGCTCTGGCGGATGCCCCATCACAAAAGCTGGGCTGGAAGGGATCCGCAGGGATCACCAGCTGATGTCCACTGTTGTCATTGTGTGCCCGTCCTCTGAAGGCATCGAGCACTGCCTGTGTGAAGGTCAGAAGGTGCTGGAGAGCCTGCAGGAGCGCCATCCCACAGGGACAGGACACGTTCTGCTCCTCAGGGAGCTCCTGTGTTTGCCCATGGGCTGATCCTGTGACCCAAAAGTCACCTTTTTGCTCTGATGGATGCCCCATCACAAAACCTGGGCTGGAAGGGATCCGCAGGGATCACCAGCTGATGTCCACTGTTGTCATTGTGTTCCCATCCTCTGAAGGCATCGAGCACTGCCTGTGTGAAGATCAGAAGGTGCTGGAGAGCCTGCAGGAGCCCCATCCCACAGGGACAGGACAGGCTCTGCTCCTCAGGGAGCTCTTGTGTTTGTCCATGGGCTGATCCATGGAGAGCAGAGGTGGGCTTGGAGAGGAGACACCCAACAGCTCATCAGGGTGGGGGGCAGCTGTGGAAGAGGTTTTGAAGTGACTTCTGTGAGCCAGAGAGGAGATTGAGAAGAGGATCCATGTTCACCCCTGAAAGAATTTCCTACCAAGGTCATTGACACAGAAACCAAGAAAGAAAGAAGGAGAAATAAGAGAAACCTGCAGCTGCCTGTTCCAATGAGCACTTTCTGACCAATGAATAAAGTGTAAACTCATGAGTTTGGTAAGAATGGATAAAAAGCATGCATGCTAGAGTAAAAACAGGGTTGAAGTCTTCTGGAAATGGAGTGTTGCTTTGTATTGTGACCATCTCAACTACGACAGGCAGCAGCCTCTGGAGGTGCCCACCCCTCTGCACGGCCCATGGTGGCACAGGAGTGACACTGCCCTGCCCAGCAGTGACACTGGGCTCTAGATCTGCTCCTGCCGAGCTCTCCCCACCCTTTCCTACCAGGAGCACCAACACCCTGACTTCACAAAGGTGGGACATGGCCTATGGGGTGCCTCCAGCTCAGCCATGGTGGCACTGCCACCCCCAGCACCCCACACGCTCACTGTGGGTGCCAGGGAGCCACTTTGCCTCTCTCCCACTCCCATTCTCTGCATCTGCAGATGGTTATGGCAAAGCTTGAGGTCCACCAGCTCCTGAACAGCCTCCTCCAGCCACCCCAGTGGGATAATCGAGGTGAAAGTGCTGGGAGGGAGCAGGGAGTGCTGGGATTGTCATCTCCTGAACCAAAGGTGCTCTGCTCTGCTTTGTGAAATATCCCAGGAACCTCTGATGTCATTAACTGGCGCTCAGCAGCCAAAAATGGTATTGTGTTCTTCTGTATTTGGCTTGTAATGCGCTTTATTGGTTTGTATTTGCATTTCCATGTATTGCTCTGGATGTAAATTGGACTTTTACTGGTGTCTATATGGATTGTATCTGGAATTGCATTTCTATCTGGAGCTGCATTTGTATCTGGAGTTCCATTTGTATCTGGAGCTGCATTTGTATCTGGAGTTCCATTTCTATCTGGAGTCCCATTTCTATCTGGAGCTGCATTTGTATCCATTCCTTCCACATGTTTTGCTGGAGTGTCAATAAAACAATTCATTCTACAATAAAGATGCCTCCCCATCCCTGTGGCTCCTGTGTTTTTTGGGTGTGTTTTAGCAACCCTGATGTGAGAGGAACAAGGGGATGAGGTACCTGAGAGCCCAATCTCTCTGGTGTTAATTGTAGGCTGGCACAGGGAGCTGTTTCATCCCCTCAGCCCTGTGCAGAGGCAGCTTTGCAGAATATTGGTGGCTCAAATAGCACTTCATGTGCAAGGAGTGAAGGGAAAAGTGCTGGGTCCGTGAGCTTTGTGGGGTTTGAGCTGAGTTATGCAAACAAAGTTCCTTCAGCTGTGGAGTTATTTACAGGTTGGCTCGTGCAGGCCTTAGTGACAGATTTAAATGAATTAATTTTTCTGACTTTCATTTGCTGTCTTCCCCTGCTGTTTCCCCTCCAGCTATTGCATGTAATTACAGGAAATCTTCGTATATCACATCTTCAAAAAGGCACAATGAAAAGCAATAGCAGAGACATCCACTTCTTCTTGCTTTCATGTTTGTTTTGGAGGGGATGAGAGGGTGTGGTGGAGCTTTTCCTCGCAGCACCCCCGAGCTCTGCTCAGATCACCCAGTGCAGGCACCCCGAGCTCTCCTCTCACTCAGCACAGACAAGATCTGGCAGCCCTGCAGCAATTACTTAGAGCTTTCTTGGCTTTCAAACTGCTTTTAATGATTATGGGAGACATCCACAGTAATCAATCTAAACACGGCTTTTTTTTTTTTGTTTTGGAAGCATTAAAGAAGAAATGCAAGTGGTTGTTCTTTTAAACCTGGGTGTTTCCTTGCTCAGGGAGCAAAGTAATTGTTGGGAGTTGTGCTGTCACATCTAAGAGGCAAAACTCAAAAGCACAAACTTCATTTTGAACCCAGCATTAATTTAGGAGATGGAAAGACCTGGCCATACCTGCAAACAACTCCTAAACCAACATGTTTGAGCCCAGAGCTTTGGTGAGCAAAGAAAGGGGGAAAAAAATCCGGAATTGGCTGTGATCAACTTGACACCAAGAGCATCTTTGTCCCCACCAGAGGGTATTAAACTAGATTAGGAGAGAAAGGGAATTAAGTAAAAACCATGGTGCTCAGAGTTGAATAAAACAGGGAAAGAGAAAAAAAAGCTCTGCTGGTTTGGTTGCCTTCAGAGAAAGAAGTGGTTTTTTTTAATGGAAAAAAAAAAGAATTTTCCACTGGAACCTGGGCAGAAAGTCAGAATGAAATAGATGTAATTGAGGCACAGACCCAAATGAGGGATTACATTACTGATATGTTTTTTCCTAAATGATTCTTCTTTTAATTTTATGTACTGTCAGGGAAACCTCTTAGGTACATAAATACTGGTGGGAATTAAATTGGTCTGAGAAATGTGGGGTTTATCTTTTTTTGACAGAGGCAAATCAAAGGATAAAGGCTGGATCTTTGCTAGAAACATAACAGAGTTTGTGCCAGGGAGGTTTTACCTCTCCCATCCAGTGTGAACAACTTGCAAACTCCATTGAATGTCAAGGCACTGGTGTGGATATTTATAAAGGGAGCTTGATTTAAATCAAAGAGAGTCCAATTCCTCCTCCCTGATAGTGGTATCACTTCTGGACAGGATTCAGACAGACCCCACACCCCCACCCATCCCAACACCACTCTGACATCACCTTCCAGTTTCATGTCTTTTTACCACCACATAAATTGCATTGAAGCCCAGTGATATCACTGCTCCAAAATCCCCTTAATCCTCAAAGCAGATACAACCACAGGGGTTTAAACACCTCTGTTAATCCCTTATAGAGAATAATAAACCATTTGTTGGAGGAAACTTTATCTCCCAGACACCGACACGGACACGGCTGTGACATGAAACGCCAGGAGTGATCCGAGGGTTAAGCACAGGAAGTCAGAACTGAAAACTTGACTCAATTAAATCAGAGATTCAGGCAATTTTTTGATCTGCAGATGAAGGCTGAGTTCCTGGCAGGTGATGTAAGTTGTGCCTTGCTGATGGACATGACTGCACATGACACATTTCAGGTATCCCAGAACAAGTTCCTGAACCATTTCCCCAGTGGAGGCTCTTTTGCAAGAGTCTGCTTTTCCAAGAGGGTCGTGAACATCATGAGATCCAGAAAATGGTCTCGCTCTCCTAAAAAAAAAATCCCTAAACTATGGACAAAAAACAATTAAAGTTTACCTTTTATCACCAGAAAAATTAGGAACATAAAAGACCCCAAAACTGCAGCAATCAGAAGGCACTGATGTCTTTATACCTCAAGGCAGAGCCACAGCCATTCTTTAAGAGCTTGCCTGAAGCTTTTCTAGCTAGGAAAAGTCCTCAGGGATGTAAAAACCCCACACATCCACATGTCTATGGATAACTGACCTCACCTGTGGCAATTCCCCTCCTCACCTGCTCAGGGATTGAGCTGGGAGCAGATGGAGCAGGACAGGAATGAGGGGCACATTCCCTGCACCTCGTGTTTCCCTCTTTGCAGCTGTTCCCTGCTGGTCACCAACTGTAAACAGATTTTCCATAAATTATGGGGTCATTATGGTGGTAATCCCAAGTCTATTTTGTCTCATATTCTGAGGATTTACAAACTGTAGCAGCAACACAAACAATGGGGTCAATAACTCAACCTTATCCCTGAAAATGGCCAGAGTGGGAGTGAGCTGGGACAGAGGTTTGGGGCAGGAAATTTCCCTTTTTCCATGGGAAATTACTGGGGGAATTCAGAGACACAAACTGGAATCACACACAGAGAACTCTGCCCAGCTGATAAAAGCCCTTTGCATACCTTGAGTTTAATTTTCAGATGTATTTTCTTAGAAAATCAGACTCAAGGGCAGCCAAGGCGTAGTTCCAGGTACCCAAGCTTCTCACAGGATGCATCACTGCAGCTTGATGGGCCTTGTTGTCTTTAAAACGATCCTGGAAATGTCCAAATGCTGGTCCAAATCCAAATGGAAATCCAAAATGAGGCAGCAGTGGAGGTGTTTGGAAAGTGAGGACACGCAGCCCTGAAATGAGATCCCACCACGGATGCTGCCCTTGCTGGGGCTTGTTTGTTCTGCAACACCTTCCCTAGCTCTGGATGGTTACAATTTCCTTGGAGTTATTCTATTTTTTTTTAACAGGATAAAGTGAGAAAACAGAAAGGAAAAAACGAGAAAAGAAAAAAAAAAAAGTGATTTTTAAATCAACTGTCATTCCTGGCAAGGCCGAGGATCCCAGCAAGGTATTTGTTTATTATCAGGTATTTCCTCAGGATCAAATTCAGGGGAGAGAAGTCTGGTCCTGGTTAAGGTCTGTTTAAAGCCCTCCTTGAAAAGAGATTTATGCAAGGAAATTACCTAACCTGGGGCAGGGGCTGAGTCAGCGGCAGCGGCTTCTCCTCCTCATTGTTGGTGCCTCAGGGGGTTTTTTTAGCCCGGCCGAGGGCGCCCAGTGAGAACAGCGGCGGGTCCTGGCTCACAGAGCGGGATCAAAGCTCCAATTGTTCCCAAGGAAATGAGGCAGCAGCAGCAGAGCGCTGGACACCGCTGCTCTGCCAGCCTCGGCAGCAGCGCCGGGCACCGGGCACCTGCTTGGGTGAGGGACACACGGACACCTCCTGGGGGTGAGAGACATACGGACACCTCCTTTGGGTGAGGGACACACGGACACCTCATTGGGGTGAGGGACATACGGACACCTCCTGGGGGTGAGGGACACACGGACACCTTGCCTTGGGTGAGGGACACACGGACACCTCCTTGTGGTGAGGGACACACGGACGCCTTGTCTGGGGTGAGCGACACACGGACACCTCCTTTGGGGTGAGGGACACACGGACACCTCCTGTGGGTGAGGGACACATGGACATCT